>CM038711.1:13005075-13025075 GCA_021613375.1 Megaleporinus macrocephalus
TTCCTAACATCCTTTCTACTAATATACCCAATGCCCTTCTCTGGACATGTCCAAACCGTCTCTGTTTTACCTCTCAAACTTTACCTCTGAGTTGTTAACCTGTGCTGTACCTTTGATGATCTCATTCCTAACCTTATCCATCCTTGTCACTCCCAAGGAGAACTTCAACATCTTCAGCTCTGTTAGGTCCAGTTCTTTCTCCTGTCTCCAAACCAAACAACATAGCTGGTCAAACATCTATTTTAGGCGTGCAAGCAAATGTGAAGTGCGTACTATGTATTTTACTGTAATGCAATGAAACTGATAATTATTATTCATTAAATTTCCATTTGGAATTTGAAACCAGCAACCAGTTTCAAAAAGAATTGGGACAGCAGCAAGATGGATATAAAAAACATTTGATGGAACATCTCACAACTAATTAAGTTAATTGGGTATAAAAGGAGGGGTTTAGAAATAAGAGAGAGAAAGTGAGAAATACGACAAAGGTCTTTGAGAAGTGACGATGGGGAGCGATTCACTCTGTGAAAGACAGTTTAAGGATAACAGACTTAATACCTTTAAACGTTTGTGAGAATCCACATACATTTCTATATGCATGGGACAAGACCTGAAAACAAGATGAGCATTAACATCGTGAGCTCAGGCCACTGCTTTAAAAACAATTACTGCATGGGCTCAGGAACACTTCCCAAAACCATCGTCTATGAACACAGTTCATTGCTAAATCCAACTTTACCATGCAAAGAAGCAACCAAATATAAACAGACCCAAAACACTGTTGCCTTCTAAGGTGGAAAAGTGTCCAGAGAAGAGGGACCATCCAGCTTATTATCAGCACCCAGTTCAGCAGCCAGCATCTGTGATGATCTGGGGGGCATTAGTTCACACGGCATGGGTGATTGACAGATCTGTGAAGGCACCATTAAGGCTTTACGATACATATAAAGAGGTTTTGGAGCAACATCTACTATCTATATGACATCCACCCCCTGGTCACCAGCAGCAAAACAGCTCCAAACATCAATGTTGCACCACCGTAGTTAACAGTGTGTAACACGATTCCAGTTTGTGTTGGTGGTAATTATATCAACATCTCTAAAGTAGTATTGCAAGTACTTAACTTCTGAACGATGGAGCGTGAGAACTGTCCCTCTGTTATTCGGTTTATTCACAGAGCTTTGTGCTTACTCAGTATTGAGTATATTGCTGATAGTAATAGAACTGGATATTGTGTTATGCCAAAATCATTAATAAATGGTTGTGACAGTGATTTGCGTAAACCTTGTTATACAAATGTTTAAACATGAATACAACTCAATACCAAACCACGAAGCCCTCTCAATATGTGTTTCTAGGGTATGTTGTAGATCTGACAAATCCATAACAGCACTGTATTCTCTCTCTCTCTCTCTCTCTCTCAGATCTGAATTACTGTGGAACTCACCTGCCATGCAAGAACGGTGGTACTTGTATCAACACCGAACCCAACGAGTACAACTGCGTGTGTCAGGACGGTTTTCTTGGCCGCAACTGCGACATTGGTGAGTGGAGAGGCAAATTTGATTTGTGCGCTGATGTCGAAAGGATCCCTTTCAATTCTGTTACTCTTTAATGCCTGAATTCACTCTGATACTTTCCATTTTGGCAGTCGTGGTAAACACATATCCCTCCTCTGCCTACAGATCCATTCTTTCATAGCTACTGCTGTGAAGCTGGGCAAGCTTTACAGATCAGTGAGAAAAACATCATTCAGCATACATAGATTTAGAGGTTTTATTTTATTTATATTATATAACATTTTATTTTGATTATTTGATTATTTTTGATTTTGTATATATATAAACCATCCCAGTGTTGCAGTTCTTTCAGGAATAAACATCTGATTGACAGATTGAACAGAAAGTTAACTGCTTTCTTGCCATATCAGAACATCATAATGGCAAATAAAGGCAGCATTTAATGTAAAATGATGTGAATCTAGAACAGTTTTGATGAGATACAGTATTGTAAACCAATGGGAGACACTGTACAGATGGAGGAGTGCATTCTAGAACAAATTCTTTAGAACAGTGTGAACTATTGAGATGTGAATTGTAAAACTCTACACTCTAGATAGGGGTGAATAGGAAAGAACATTGAACAACTGTGTGAAGGAGGAAAAGAATAGCTCTACAATAACATTTGAAACTACATTTGGAAAAGGTTGCTCCTAGAACATTGTGAAACGTATGAATGGAGGAGAAAACTCTAGAACTCTGGGATTGGGGCGAATACTACAGGGCTATTTCAAATGTGTTTTTCATGCTAAATGACTAATGCAGACAAATGCGGGATGGCGTGCATGCTGGGAAAGCATTTTTTGTCCTGCTAAAGTCAGCCCAGACCAGCATGATCTGTAGATGTTCTTCCTAGAGGTTCCTAAAGGTGAACAGACATGGTAATGGCGATTGCATGGTTTAGCTGGTCACCCTGGCATCTTGGCCAGCCTAGCATCATTCAAAACACAACCTATACTGGTTTTGCTAATGACCCTTACTGGTGGTCTATGCTGTTTTTTAGCAAGTTGTGTTTATTAGTCTCTACATCAAAGCTAGAGTAGGACATGTTTGCAGACTGGGAGCTACATGATGCAGATCAGCCCACCCCAAACTCTCTCACACACACACAAAGTGGGTAGTCCATGTCTTGCCTGACAGAAAACCCTATAGAGCTGCCTGTTGGGACAGCCAGTACCATGTTGGATGATATTGTCCACAAGGTTTTCTGTTCCATCTTGAATAGTTCAGCAGATGGTAAGCTAGCATCCATCCAGACATCTGAACATAGCTGCTAAACCATTTAAGGTGGAAGAGGAAATGGACATAACAAGCTTCATCTAACCTTCTCTACGAGTTTCAGTTACAATCAGCAAGCCAGGGCCGAAGTACTAGAGGTGGGGGCCTCAGGTTTAACCCCCTAAATTACAGAGATACACCTGGATTTATAATTTGTGATATTAAAAGCGTTTGAGCGTTCTTATATGCATGAGTTTATACATCAGCTATAACCAGCCCGACCCGAATTCTCCCAACTCTCCCAGTTACTGCTCCACATCAGAGGGTTGAATGATGTATTAGCATAATGCATGCAGTGCATTACACAAAAAATAATATGTTAAATACAAATTTAATTGAAAGAAACACTCAGTTGAGGTGCTAGCTTGTAGGAATAAACTCCTTTTAAACCTATAATCGGATGATTAAAGCAAGAAAAACTAAATGAAACACACATTATTCATAAACAAACTCCACTGAGCTGCTGGCTATGTTGTACAAAATTAACAGTTTGAATGCTTGAATGCTTTCCCCATTGATTTTATTACTCTCTCTCTCTCTCTCTCTCTCTCTCTCTCTCTCTCAGTGGAGCACGCATGTCTCTCATCCCCATGCATGAACGGAGCGACGTGTGTAGAAGACCAGACTGGCTTCAGTTGTCTATGTGCAGATGGCTGGACCGGACCCACCTGTGCAGATGGTACACGCTCACGCACATGCACGCCCATGTTGTGTACAGTGTAATCAGCAGCAGTCAGAAGCAGCCGCCGTTTCCACTGCTTGACTGTAGATTCCAATCAGGATCGCTCCAAAATAACACTGATTAATGTTGAACACAAACAATCAACAATCACAAAAACTCCCAGGCCGGATGTGCAGTGGCTCCGATGTAATGTTACTGTCATCAGTGGAAAAAGTGGGTGTGTGAGCTAGCATCAGCCTGAGAACAAGGAAAGGTTAGTTATGGATGTGAGCGTCTTCAGACCTTTCCTGTGTTACATGACGTGCCAACAGTCACCCACTACACAAAGGATGACCTTATCAGCAGCTACAGTTAATCCAGTCCAAACGCAATTATATAAAATTTGGGAAATGCCAATTACAGCAGAAAGAAGTGATCTGTAAATCTACTTCGACCTGTATTTGAGACACAATTCATAATGTTTTATCTAATCACCTTATTGTATATTTTTAATAAAAATATTTTTTTTATATATATATTGATGACACAAACAGTTTAAAGCTGTTGTGAGAATTTTACCATAAATTAACACCTTCAGAATCATTTATATGGTACACTGATGTACACAGTCGAGTCACATTACCATGACCATGTAATGTTTTTGAGACATTCTATGGACACCCATACATGCTGATTGTCTTCCCTTGTGTGGACGGGATCTTTCAGCAAGACAATGCGACACATCACACGGCTAGAAATGTCCCACCTTGGTTGGAATAGCATGACCTGGACTTCCAAGTACTACCTTGGACCCCTAATTCTCCAGACTTGAATCCAATTGAGCATCTGTGGGACGACCTGGTTGGTGGCGTTGGCTCTATGGATCCTCCCCTATGTGCCCTCCAACAGCTGTATGATGCACTTGCAGTCAGCATGGCTCCGAATACCTGTGACACCCACCAGGACTTCATTGAGTCTCCCAGACTCTAGCTGCTGCCCGTGCTGCACACAGCAGTTACTCTGGATATTAGCTGGTGGTCATAATAATGTGGCTTGACTGTTAATATGATTAGGAGGACACTCACAGATCTTGGGTCTTCAGCTAGCTATAAGAAGACACCTGTGGAAAGTTTCTTAGACAGTGAATCTCAGACAGACTTGACTTGTTGGCGAGAGCTAGAGGAGATAAAAGGAAGCAAGACAGTCTCATGGCTAAGGGGAAACCATGAACATCCAACAGCAGGGAGTTCATCCCTGCCAGTGTTGTTTATAACAGATCGCAATGCCAAAGTTATAAAGCCAATCATCTACTAACCTCAGTCTCGTTTCAGGCTAGCATGCAAAGAAATACATTTATCAAATTTGATGAATCGGACCCCAAATAAGCCTTCAAAGTTTGAACCTCCTGTAATAAAATTTGTTAAAATAACTTTACCTTGTAAATCTAGTTGGTGTGGGTTTCATACACCTTCACCAGCTTTATTGTTTTCCAAGTAGTGCCTCATATGCAATAATATGGAAAAACTACTTCTGCTCAACAAAACCCTGTCAACAGCGTCTACCCTCGGCTTTACTAAGACCTGGCTTTCTGGGCTGAGCATAGACAGCATGCTGCTCCTTCCAGGTGCTGTGCTGAATTCCAATTCCCTGCTAGAACCCAACTTTCCTTTTGCATGCATGCGCCTCAGACAGACATATGGATGCTACAGAATACACTTGCGATTTCTGTTATTTACACACTGAAACAACAGCAATCGCGAGTGTAATCTGTAGTGTACATACGCCTACGTGATGTGGGTGCTGGAGTTGGAGTTGGGAGTGTGTAAGTTGTATTCTCTTTCCTTCAGCTCCTCAACAAATGCATGTGTCCATGAGTGGGACTTCATGTGAGATCTGTATTTTTGACAATGGAGAACGTTCACTAAGCAACTTTGGTGGGCTGGATGGAGGGGGGTTGACCTCCGCATTTTATCCATCTCTGCGGTGAAAAAGTTGCATGTGCACAAACACACATTAGGGGGCAGTGAGCACACTTCCCAGTGGGCAGCGAAGCAGTGGACAGCTCTATACTCAGCGCCCGGTAGGGGAGTAGTAGGGGCTTAGGTGCTCAAGGTCTTGGTCTTGGTCTTGTCGGTTCAGGGGATTGACCTCGCCATCACAAGGCTAGTTCCCTAGCCTCCAGCCCACCACCGCCCCTGGTGATGCAGTCATACTGGGGTATAAAAGGAGCATTCAAGAAATTGTGGATGGGTCGAGACCACCAAAAAATGCATCAGCGAATAAACCCACCAGTTTTAAAAGCCAGGGATTGTAAGGGTTATAGGTTTTGGGCATTTTTACAGTATAGAATGTGTATAAATGTACAACCCTGCATTCCCTCCAAACCCCCCACCCCCACCAGTCCAGGGGCACCCAGTTTCAGTAACTCCAACTCCAGCTTTGACCACACGGAGCGCACTTTCTCTTTACTGTATTCAAAGTCACAGTTTAATCTCACCACTCATCCGTGTAATGGGTCCACATACAGTTATTACACACATACACATCTCTCTCTCTCTCTCCCTCTCTCTCTCTTTCTCTCCCTCAAACACATACAGAACGAACCGCAAGTGCTTAGTCTCTTCACACAGAACTGAATATTATCATAAGCGTGCATTAAAATCATTATCACTGAGAAGGACGCTTCAGCACACTGACTGTAATTTGACTTTGGCTGAATAAGATGCAGTTATGAGGGAGTTTATAAACCCACCTCATGCATACTGATATGCTTATGAAGATAAGATTATTATTAAGGCCTATTATTATTAAGGCTTATTATTCCGTTTCACTTTGTCAGATAATGTTCTTTACATACAGTATTGTATTGTTCTCAACATCAACAGTATTAAGAGATCACAAAATGAAAGGCAGAAAGTTGCTCACATTACCAGAAATGGATATATTTTTAGGAAGAAAGCAGTTTAATGAGCGTCATGTTCTCCTCTCATCTAAAGATGAAAGCTTTAAATCCACAGGGAGCCCAGATCTTCTCTTTCCAATAAAGGTGTTGTTGTTCTTCTGGGCTACAGTGTACATGTACAAAGTATGTCTTGTGAATATTTAATTTAAGCTGCCAAAGTATAATTGTGGTGTCTAGTTATTTATTATAAATTATTATTAAATTATTATTAATGTAAATTATATTGTGTTAAATGTCTTACTGTGCTTGACAGTGCTTCAATTAGCATTCCCCTGACCAATCACAAGGCTGGTGTCGTTTTTGGCCCTGCCCTCACAAACCAGTCAGATAAACTAAGCCATCGTCCGTTCATTGGTCTGGTCCATTCATGTTGCTTCATTCATCCTTCCATCCATCTGAATGACTGTTTATACGTTCCTTTCCATGATGCTTCATCCGTTCATTTGTTCGTCCATCTGCACGTCTGTTTGTCCTCCGCACGTCGCTTCATCCGTCTGTGTGTTTGCTCGTTCGTCTGTCTGTCCACACCTCTGTTCATCTAGGCAGCGTCACACAAAAGCTGGATAATAATCTTAGTTTTGGGTTAGTGTTAGTGCCAGAGCAGGCTAGGAGTTCTTGGCCGACAGCTGTCAATCATGCTGCTTATTAGCCACACCCACTTTGTTCTCTGATAGATCTAATCAGTGTTTTTTAAGCCGTGCCTTATCAAATTTCTATGATATCTTTAGTTTAAAGATGACCTTCTTTAATCAAAAGAAGGGGAGGCGCTGTGGTGATGTAGACATTGGGAAAACATTCAAAGGGCCTCATTTGCATATGCATATTGTGTGCCCACCATGAGACAAAAATTAATCTAATTAGAAAGTGATCACAGATTTAGACCCCCAGTGCTTTAATATACTGGCTAGTGTAAATCTGAACATAAGCATAGATGAATGAAGCATGACTGAGAGATCAGGTTATTAATATTAAAGGATAAATATAGAAATAATTTTACTGAATGTTAAAGCACTGAACTGTATGGATTTTATAAATGTGTCTGACTTTTTTTGTATTTCCCTGTTTTATATTGTGTAGCTGTCCTGCGGTGCGACTCGGCCCCATGCGGGCGTGGGGCCACGTGCCAGGAGACGCCGCAAGGCTTCCAGTGTCTCTGTCCTCCAGGCTGGACCGGCAAAACCTGCCAGATAGGTAAACAAATGAACATATACACACATGCATATCCTTTACTCGCCGCCCTGGTCTCTGTAATTAGCCGCCTGCCCGCACATGCCCGTGCCGCTCTGTTCCTGTCTATACCAGTCCGTGCTGTCCCGGATCTGCTGATGCTTGCCTGAGCCTGTCCTTACCTGATTGTACCTGTCCACGCCTGTTCATCTCTGCTTCTCAGTTCACAGTCTGAAAGGACAGGCCTGCACTATAAATAAGCCCACTAATAATAGAATAAGCCCACTAATAAGGCCAAATAATAATCTGCTCTCATTGATCTGCAGAATTCTGGAAATCATAAATTACAATGATAAGACATTTCCTGTCCAAGGACAAGACTCTTATTTGCTGTCAGGTTTTTAACTGTTGATCATATACGGTTCATCTTACAGACATTCAACCAAAGATAAAAAACTTCTAAGACACTTGTGTTTAAAAATATAAGAATTTACGTTCTTATGAGGAACTCAAAGAACAAGATGGACAGGTAGCCTAAAAACACAGTTCAACTTGAAAAACTAATAAGAAGCTGGATGGGTACCCTGATGTACCACAATGTAACTGCTGGCACAAAGTCAGTCAAGCCAAGTTTATTTGTATAGCACTTTTTACAACAATGTTGTCACAAAGCAGCTTTACAGGAGTTTAAAAGCATGAAAACATGAAATCACAACACTTTATCCACTGTGAGCAAGCCAGAGGCGACGGTGGCAACAACTCCCTCAACTGGAGGAAGAAACCTTGGGAGGAACCAGACTCTCAAGCAGAGACCCATCCTCCTCTGGTCAAACAGTAGTTACAGTTTATAAACTAAAGCTGAGTCTGAAGGTAAAAACTTTAGAAACTGCACAGGTGCTACATCAGGTGGATGATATAGCGATGTAGTCAAGGATGGAGTGTTAAGCACACACGTACAGGGTTTTGTTGACTGTAGCTGTAGCTTTATTCACTATGGGAAGAAGGCAGGGACACTCGGGACAGGTTAGCAGTCCATCATAGGGCAGACCTGAACTGTATTAATTTTTTTAGGATGCAATAAATAAATAAATAAATAAAATGTAGAAATTGTGAACTAAACTTAGCATTTATGTTTGTGCCACGAGACCTGTTAAGTTACTTAGTTAAATAACAATCAAAAAAGGAGTAATAACTAATAATGAATTAATTAATTAATATTTAACATACGTTGAAGCTTTTTTTTCTCAATATTGTAATTCCTCATTAACTTAAATAGAAAGTGAAATCAGTATTAGAGCTATCCATCGGCTTAAATTCCAGTATGAACCCACTCTATTACTCACTGAATATAATTCTCAGCAATCTATGTTTGTCAGTCCCATATAACCCATGTCTAGGCCATCTGTTCAGCCATAAATAATATAAAATTAGAATTGTTCACCTCTACAATGTCTATGAGATATCTCAATAGCTCTAAGCAGTTTATGAGCTGGATTAAATATAACTATTTAAAGCTCACAGCAAACATTTGTAAGAACAAAACCTCATAATACCATCCTTCTGAGAAAAAGATTAAAGCAAGTCTCTCGACGGCAGTGTTCCAAAGATTTATCCTTTTATGTATGACATCCTTTGATTGTTGTGTGTGAGAGTTAATTTAATGTGTAAGGCCTTCTATGTTAATAGCTGTATCTACCACTATCAAGATTTATACATAGAAGATTTGAATTACTTTAATACTTGGAGCGTTTTAATACAAGCACTTTGACTATATAAAATAGAAATGAATAAAAAACATTATGGAAATTTTAGCTTTTCTCTGACGTCTCTGAGGGTTCCCCACTTTCATACACACACATAAACACATACACAACCCTTTAAAGATAAATACATGCACAGCCATAACATTAACACCACCTGTTTGTATCTACACACACTGTCACATTGGACCCTTTGTAGTTCTACACTTACAGACTGGAGTCCATCTGATTCGCTGCGTACATTGTACATTGTATCCCTTTGTTTCACCCTTTCTTTAATGGTCAGGACCCCCACAGAGCAGGTCCTATTAGGGAGGTAAATCATTCTCAGCACTGCAGTGACACTGACATGATAGTGATATGTGTAGATAGTGTGTGTTGTGCTAGTATGAGTTTTTAAAGTCCACTTACTGTCCATTCCATCAGACACCCCTACCTGACCGGTCCACTTTGTAAATGTAGTCAACAAAGCAGGAGTGTCTAATAGAGCAGACAGTGAGGGGACACAGTGTTTAAAAACTCCAGCAGTACTGCTGTGCCTGATCCACTTATACTAGCACAACACATACTAACACACCACCACCACGCCAGTGTCACTGCAGTGCTGAGAATGACCCACCACCCTGTGGTGGTCCTGTGGAGGTCCTAATCATTAAAGAACAGGGTGAAATGGGACTAACCAGGAATGCAGAGAAACAGATGGACTACAGTCTGTAAGTGTAGAACTACAAAGTGAGAGCTGATAAATATAAATCAGTGAATAATCAGTAAATAAATAAGTAAATATAAATCAGATTACTTTGTTTTACTTTCCATACCTAAAATGTTTTATAAGTTTTCTAAGAATATATATGGGTCTATTAATTATCCATTGATTGAATGACTTTATGTCAAGCCTTACCTCACATGATGTATTTAAAATGATTTTCCCACGACCCTGGAGTTTCTTTGCCAACCTTTCCCATCTATTAACCCGGATCGGACGGTGTGCTGACTGTTTGTTTAATGATTAAAGAGGGAGGAATCAGAGTGTTTGGACAGAGCGGACTGCGAGGCAGGCCAGGGCATGTTCACTAATGGAAGAATCTTTTTTTTACACTTGGCTGCCCCTCGTGGCCCACCTCAGCGCTCGTTCCCCGGAGTATATTGTGCTCTCCATTGCGGTCGTGTGTCAAAGTGACACCTCAGAACGCCCCCGCCAGCATCAGCACTTTGAGAGCACTTTGTCTCTGAAACAGTGGATCAAATTTTGATCAGATGTGCACTCCGTATTTATAGCATTATTTGAATTATCCAGGTCTATTGTGTCAGGGGCCACTTTGCTCCGCCTCACTTTTCAGGTAACTTCAGCCAAATTGATCCCATTTATTACTTTCACGAAATGGGATTCAACCCCACTGGACAGATTTGGGATGAACTGGAACGATAGTTGCAGGCCAAGGCCCTTTAAATCCAACATCTGTGCCGAACCTCACAAACACCCTGTTGACTAATCAAACGCGTATTTCCACAGACCTCCTCCAAAATCTTTGGAAAATCCTTCCCAGGAGCCGTAGCTGCTTCTCATAGTTGCAAAAAGTTTTGGTATGAAACGTCCAATAACATAGGTGTGAGGGTCAGGTGCATGTAGCATATTTTGAACTTGGTTCAAACTTTAAAAAAATTTACAACTGCTTTGAATTGCATTTTTGAGGGGTGATCAGTTTTGAACACTAGCTTATTGCAGCAATATAACTGTGAATCATCAGTAAGATCAATTGAATGGATCAAAAAACAGATTAGGACAAGTAGATAGAAGCTAAACTTAGCCAGGTTGCTACATACAAACATAGAATTGCTGTATTGTTACCATTTAGTTTGGCAACTAAGACCAGAGTTACACTAATTCTTGTACTAGCTATATTTATTGGCCTATAGTGGAGTGTGTAAGGTTACTAGCTGGGATTAGTTGATGCCCAAAGAATTCCCAACAGTTGTTTGATGTGTTTGTGTTATTAATGCTCGGTTATCATGAACAATAGTAAGACGCCTGTAATAAAAAGCTACTGCAAAACTCTAGTTGTAGCCCTTAATGCCCTCAAAATCCTGTCACTAAAATCTTAACACTGCTAACTGTAAATAAAAACAAATAGCTAATGATTAGCACTAGCAGCAGAGATATACTGGTGAGATAATTGGTGGCAACTAGCTTCCATTCACTGAAAATCACTAAACAATTCATATTTCTTCTTTATTTCAAAGAGGCAAATAAATAATACCATTTAAATCATTAATGAACTGGGTAAACACACTTTGCAAGTTTTCAGGCTAAATACAGTCCTGTGTCGAGCAGATGATTCAGTGGATTCAATGGTGTCTCTACTTTGTATCTCACTGGGTGTCCAGCTGCGTTCATGGACGGCTGTATTGCTGAACTGGGCTCACACCTGACTGAACTCGGCAGCTCATTTTGTGTTAGAGCAGGACAATCACCAGACTGTACTGGATCCTCTAAGTAATGATCTACTCTGATTGCAGATATGAACGAGTGTGAGGTGGGCGTCTGCGTGAATGCTCGCTCCTGCCGAAACCTGATTGGTGGGTACCTCTGCGACTGTCTCCCTGGATGGGTGGGGCTGAACTGTGATATGAGTGAGTATGGGATGCAGCTTTTATAACCATGTTTGTTTTAAATGCATATTGTCACCGTTGAAGCAAAACGTCTGATGTCTATAAAGGGGAAGCCTTTAATAGGGGAATTATTTATTCCAGTGAAATTATTTCTTACTCTTGGTCCATTCAACGTGAAACTTTGGCAGCTGTGATTTAGGATTATGCTAGACAAATAAGGGTTTGTCTTGATGTCTGTGATAATACGTTTAGTGCTTTCATCATTATATTCAAGTACTATTCAAGCCAGACTGGTTTCACTACTGTAGATAAGTCAAGTATTGGATAGAATATCTGTTTTTCTCACATTACTGCTGATTAAGATACTAAAATGTCATAGCCTGGAGGTTCATGTCAGTGTTATGTCACAAGCAGCACATTACACACCACATAGCTGCGTCTATTAGCAGGTTTTCTTATTACATTGGGCTTATTACACTGTTCTGGCACATTTACTACAGATTTACAAAAAAACTATGAACAGCTCTCACCAGCAATCGCTGACAGGAACTCAACCCAAAAATAGCCAGTTAGGTTCTTGTTGGGTTCTTGTCTTGTTATTGTATATAAGTATTGTATAGTGTATATTGTTTTCAGGTTTTTGTTAATCAGTGTTCTGTCATTACAATATTCACACCCCACAATAACAATGTGAATCAACCAATCCTGCTAGCCTAGTCACTGATCCACAGGCCACTTAATGTAATCAAGCCAGCATTCTAAAACATTATGTACACCAGGGAGAAAAGAAAGACCAGCTGTTTTATGCTGGTGTGCTTTAGCTGTTCACCCCAGCATGGTCAGCCTTTTCAATCCCAGAGTGACGCAGAGAAACACGTTCATGTGTTTGTTACAAGCAGGATTGATCACTGTAATGCTCTACTTACTGGAGTTCCTACAAAAGCAATCCATCCCCTACAACTCGTACAGAACGCAGCAGCTCGGAATCTAACAAAAACAAGAAAATGAGCTGACTACCTGTATCTTTTAGCATAGACTTTAAAGTTGTAAATAACCTAGAACCTGCTCACATCACAGAACGTCTCTCTGTTTATGTTCCAACTGGAGACCTTAGATCTGCAGATACTGACTTTCTGCACATCCTTCAGTAAAATACAGAACGTATGGAGAGACTCTTTCAGTTATTCTGCTTATAAACTGTGGAACTCAGTTCCAGTTTTCATTAGACAGTCAGGATCAGAGCTCACTGTTAAGAAACAGTTAAAAACATCTCTCTTTAACTCAGCGTTTAATCAAAACCATAACATTGTAGTACCTATAACATTGAACTTTGTCTTTGGCTAATTAATTTATTTTATCTTATTGCTGATAAAACTGTCTGTAAAGCGCTTTGAGATGCCACTGGTATTATTACCAGCATCAAAACACATAATTTCTCTAGATTTTAAAACAGTTCTCTTCTCTTCATTAGCTTATGTCTGCCAAAATAATAATAAAAACAACAATAATGACAATAAAAACACAAACAAATCCTTTCATAGACTAGTAAACTGGTACCACAGCATCAGTGTAGGACCTGAGCAAGATCATTTACAAGAGAAGCAGCAATTATCACACTCGCCCTTTGGTGATCATCCCCGACTAAGAGTGATCACCCGAGCTTGCTTACGCAATCCTGTGTCATTTAAAAATGCCAGCTGCACATTCTTATTATGAAGAAAAGAATTAGCCAGCGTCTTCGTATTGTTTGTGATCCACTGTGCAGCTGTAGCTCTGTGCTGTGCTGGCTGGACTATTGATTGTGTTAAATATCACCAATTCAACAGGGAACAGTAGCTGCCAGGGTTCGTGTCTCAACGGAGGACACTGCGAGGTATGACATTCACTTTTCTCTCTTGAAATAATCATGGGCCGACTCACAGGTCACCTGAGCGGCGCTGAATGCTGACGCTCGCTAACACCTGGCAGAGCTCTCTTTGAAGTGCATGTTGAGAAGTTGCCTTGAGCTGTTTCTTACTCTGAATCTCACGAGACGTGATCTGCGAATTGCAGGACTCTGAGTGTGTGTGTTTGGCGGGTTTTACCGGCCAACACTGCCAGACGGCACTGGGAGCGTGTGACGGCGCTCCTTGTCTGCATGGGGGACAGTGTGTGGAGCAGAAGGACGGCCAAAGCCCGCTCTGTAACTGTCCAGTGGGATACGCTGGAACTCGCTGTGAGGTAAGTGGAATTTTAACATACAAAGCCTTGTACTGTGCAAAAGTAACCCTAAGCTCATTGTTTAAAACCATTTATCTCAGCAATATGTCTATTTTCACCAGGAAGAACACCAGATATCATTAGAACAGATGTAAATAATCATAAATACAATACAAAATAACATAAATATCTTACTATGAAAAAAGTAGATCATATTTTAAGCTCCAGTTTGAAGAGTAAAGTTAGGTTCCAGATTTCTCCTGGACGCCCCAGACATTGTATGAATGTATTCAGTTCCTTCAGCAGCAATCTTGATTTAGCTGATGAAGTACTGAGCAGTCAAAGCAGGTATTAGATGAAAACTGTAAATAATACTGGGTTGTTTCCACAAGAAGCTTGGAAAGGGTTAAATAAACACACTGACACATGTAAAAACACTACTTACTGTTTGAATATTTTAGTGTTTTGCTGAGCAAATAAATCGGTTTTTAATATAACGTGCCTAAGCGCCTAAAACCTTTGCACAGTACTGTATTCACAGGAAGTGAGTCACTCAGTCTCTGTCATACACAGTCAGTAATGTGGAGAATGTTTCTTAGCATCGGCATATTGAAATAAACGTGGGCAACCCTAAAAAAGAGGTCATCTAGGTGGCAGCATATGCTTTCAGCATTAATACTGTACAAAGCTAGACATGAACGCTAATATCTCCTCATACCATGACAAACAGTGGACTTCTATTCTTATAAGATTTTGGCTGTTTTTTTTCTTGCTTGGCCCAGAGATTGCGTTGTCAATGATTTTTCAGAAATATCAGAAGGTTGAGTCACAAGTCAAGTCAAGTTTATTTGTATAGTGCTTTTTACAATGATGTTGTCTCGAAGCTGCTTTACAGAGTTTTGAAAACAGACAGTTAGAACATATATCCTCCAGTGAGTAAGCCAGAGGTAACAGTGGTAAGGAAAAACTCCCTCAGACTGGAGGAAGAAACCTTGGGAGGAACCAAGACTCACAAGGGGAGACCCGTCCTCCTCTGGTCAAACAGTATTTACAGTTTAAACTAAACACCAAAGAAAAGAGTCTCTGTTTGAAATCTGGATAGCAAAGCTTCAGAAGCTGCACAGATAGAGGCAGTGTATGAGTCTTAATGTAAAGTGGGCGTGAGCTGAAACAGTCCCATCCTATCTCAATGCTGGTGCATCTGGATGGCACAGTGATGTAACTGAGGGTGTAGCACTTGACACAAATAAACAGGTGAGCTGGCTGGTGATGGGTGAGGAGGAGGCCCTGATGGTCGGTGCTTTAACAGCGTTCAACAGACGGGAGGACAGTGAGTTAGTTAGTTCAGCTCAGGAGTATGACAGTAGAGAATATGAATGTAAACAGATTCAAAATTTCAGTGTGGCTGGTGACTCTGGCAGATCTAACTATAACAGCCTAAACTAAAAGGAAAGAACCAGAAGGTAACGTAGACATGACAGCACCCTGAGACACTGGGATCCCCCCACTCCACCGTCAACAAACCTGTGTTGTCACGTGAAGTGGTGGGACAACAGCACCAACATCTCAGTTCACAATGAGCCTCTGTGTCCATGAACCCCCAGACCTCCTGACTTTATCTAAAAGGGAAGATTAATTGCCAAAAGCTAAATTAAACGTATTAAAAGTATTGTTTCAGTCTAGACTTAAAGGTTGAGACTGTGTCAGAGTCCTGAACATTAACTGGGAGATTATTCCACAGTTTGGGGGCTTTGTAGGAAAAAGTTCTTCCCCCCATTGAAGTCTTCTGAATTTTTGGAACTAAAAGAAAACCAGCATCCTGTGATCTGAGTGGCAGTTCATAATAGGAAATAAGATCTTGCAGGTACTCCGGTGCGAGATCTTTATACGTCAATAAAAGAATTGTATAGTGGATACGGAATTTAACAGGAAACCAGTGTACACTGATAAAACACCACAACACCAGTTTACACTACTCTATGCATCAGTCTATTTGAGAAAAGCTTGAGTTATGCACCATAACTATATAATAAATCTTATTGCATATGTGCCGATACTGAAAGATACCAAGCAGCGTTTCTTTTATTCCCTTTTCTATAAACCAGCTATTAATAAAAGTTCATTTGTTCAGGGTCGAGGACAAAAGAAGGAAAATCCTATTCAGCAGAAAACTACATATGACTAAACGTTTTGTCCACTCTTTAACTTTATTACAAATTCTGTTCTTATTTGGAGACTTGCTTTCAGTTTCGTAAAGAAGACTAAAGGCATAAGTTCATACTTATTCTTCTATGAATTGATGGTATGTTCTGTGTGAAAGGGTGTCAGTAAAGAGTGAACAAATTAAATACTGATAGAGTTGAGAGTTTATTTAATGATTAAATGAAATAAACATAGGTGTAGCGTTTGCCCTTTGCACAATACTGTATGTGTACTTATCACAGAGAGATTTCATAACAATTAGGCCGGATGCTTGCTGAGATTGTCCACTTAACCACTATGTTTTCTGCATAGGTGGTGGTAGATATGTGTAATCCCAACCCCTGCCAAAAGGGGGTGCCGTGTCAGAGCAGAGAAGGAGGCTACACATGTGCCTGCCCAGAAGGTTACTTTGGAAATGAGTGCATGAGCCTGAAGGACATGTGCCACGGACCACATTGCCAAGGTTTGTGTCCTATACTAAGGGGATGTGGACAGGTGGCCCTGACATTAAAGGGTCCATATCCTGAAAAAATAGTTTTTTGATTTATGTTTTCTTCCATGACCCCCCCCCCCCCCCCCCCTCTCTCTCTCTCTCTCTCTCTCAGTATCAAACCCAAGCAATGGAGAGTTCAGCATGTACATGGTGTTGCTCGGTGTGCTGGCCGTGTTAGTAGCCGGTGGCTGCTCGGCCTGCGCTCTCCTCCTGTCCCGCCTGCACCGGCGCCGCAGCGTCAAACAACCGACCGCAGAAGCTGCAATCAACAACCAGCGCCACTTCTGCACCCTCATCCGCAACGTGGACAACAGCGAGACGTTGCTGGCCCCAGGCCGCCACAGCCAGCCCCAGGCCACCCCGTCCGCGCTCCGACCCGAGGAGATCGAACTGACCCTGCCGCCCTCTCCGGCGCCGTCTCCTGCCCTCAAACCAGCACTGGGACCCAAGCTGGACATCTGCAACCGTGAGCGGGAGAAGCTCAACCGCTTCCATTACGCAGACAGCCAGGAGCTGGAAGCATGACCTCACACTGACCTTTAGGAAGGACTGCGATGCCCTAAAAAAAGAAAAAAAAGACCCTTCTCAAGCAGCCTCCTGGCAGGAAGGTCAAAGCAGGGTCTTTGCGAGGGCACCGGACGAGGCCGCACTCCAGGCGAGAGCTGCGGACCTCACTGCTGTCAGGCCACGAAAACAAGAGGCTGGATTAAAGTCTAATTCACACAGTTTTCCTCACTTTGCCCAGATCTTGTGCATCAGCCCAGACATGTCATCTGAAGTTTCATTGGGTTTGCACTGGAGCTACGTGGCTAATGTCGCTAACAGGAAATGAAATATTGACACTTTTTTGTATGAATAATCTTAAATAATCTTGCAGGTGTGGTTTCTGACGGTATATGACATGCTGTTATTTATTAAAAGTAGGGGACAAATGGATTGTTCTCACTTTCTTAATATAAGAGTTTGTATGCAAACATAGTTAAAGGGTCCAAAAAAACATTTAGTTCATTCTCAAGTCTATATAATCATATAAAAAACAACACATTTACACAAATCCACCTACAGCAGTTTAGATTCGCCCGTTCTCAATAAGCTTACAAAGAGCGTTTCAGTCCCAACTGCTTTTGAATGAAGGCAGCCAATCAGAGTAGAGGTTATTTACATATATTAGTTTTAAAGGCACAATAACTAAAACAAAAATAGGACAAGATCACTAGATTGTTTCTGAATCATATAATAAGAATTATAAGTCGATTAAGTCGAAACAAATAGGACACTGTCCCTATATATATATATATATATATATTTCTTTTTTTTTTTTTACAGAATTGTGAAATGCCTGTTTCCCTTTACATAAGATAAATACTTTATTGATCCCAGAGGGAAATGCAAGGCATCCAGTAGTTATTCCACAAGTGCACAAGGTAAGACAAAACAGGACAGTTACAACAAAAAATAAAGATAGAATATAAAATATATAGAATATACAAAATAGAAAAGGTCTCACAGTGTGTATGTGAGAGTGATGGCACTAGTGCAGTTAACCAGTAAACTTTATAGTTATGCAGTCTGTAGTGCAAATATGCAATAAAAAGCAGCTGCACTATTTTTTATTTATAGGCTATATACATGATATATAATATAATAGGCATGTATACAGTGTGTGTAAAGTTCATGGTAAATAGACTGAAAAGGAATGACCCAAAAAGATATGGGGGAAAAAAGGCTCTATTGATGTACATTAAAAGTAAAGTATGTTGTTTCCTTCTGTAAAGTTCTCATTTTGGAGAGGTTTTGTTCAGACAGCTGCACTACACATATATGCCCAATATTTTACACCAAACTCTGTGTACACAATATGTACATGTACATATATTTTACAATGTATATCTGGCCATATATCAGAATTTTGTATGGGACTATTGTAAAATGAGTTAACCGCATCTGTCAATCAGAAAGCCTATGCTGAGCCAGTCTTTCAATTGTCTTACTACATATAGTCACATATAATTTAATCGCTGAGACCATAAAATAAAATCAAAACTTACCCATAACTATAAAGAAAGACTATATAGAAGTATATTAAACTGAATTTTGGAGCTTTGAAGAGCATAATGGGTCAGAAATCGTGGTTCAATGATGCACTGGAGCCATAAATAATTAGCATGACCCCACCTCTAACCCTGTAACGTTATATATAACACTACCTTGGCGCCAGCAAGGTCAGGGCCTAGCAGCCACATTTCACTCTATGAGCCCAGACTCCTAGCTAGGCTAATAGTGATTAATAGTCAGCTATGTAGTACTTTAGAGCTTTCTGGTTTCTTGCTCATGGAACAGGCTACAAGCGTCCTCGGTTAGTTCATGCTAGCTGTGCTTTGCATAAATGGGAGACCAAATGGACTATTCTGCTGCAGCTTGAGAACGATAAGGTTGTATCTCATGTAGGCCAGTGTCCTCTGACTGGTTCAAACAAGTCGATGTACAAGTGCAATAAAGCTGCTAGAGGGCACGTCCATTCTTTTTTTAACCCAATTTTTATATACTTGGGATTTTTTTAATCATTTCAATTGTTCTGGATGCTAAAGAACACATTTTGCATTTTTAATGTTTATTACTGCTACACAGATTTGAACTTTAGACTGAGCGTGTTTTCTTTATCTTCTTTTTCACTTCTATTTATTTGGCTGGAGATGCTGGAGCTACTAGTACTAGTAGTATTTTTCCCCAACTTTGCCAATGTAATGGTACAGCTATAACTCATAGGTTGCTAGGAGGCCCCCTGGTGGCCATGAAGCTTTAAGCAGCTGCTTTTGTTGCTTGTCACGTAGAGCCAGCATTGTGCGCCCTTGAAAAAGATGCTCTGAATTAATTGAAATGACTCTGGCGTGACTTTTAACATTCTAATGTAAAACAGTAAACGTATCAAAGCGCTAGGGAGACTGAAATGCATGGCGGCGTAGTTGCTGTTGCATGCCGTTACACTACCACTGGATGTTTGCACTAGGATTGGGAGGGCATTGCCCATCCAGCCTCAGTTTTGGGAGGATGCCAGTGGCCCAGTGCCTCCCCTGAAGTAGTAGTGTAAGAAATGTTGTCTGTCAGAAAC
>CM038711.1:13027575-13242575 GCA_021613375.1 Megaleporinus macrocephalus
AGAGAGCCATGGGATCACATCCTGTCCTGTGTTAGTGGGTCATGGTCACTGACAGCAGCCAGTAACTGCTTTCATGGTTCACATACGTGATGAATATCTGACCTGCACTCTCTGTTAGTCTGACTCAATATAAATGGATACATTATGTTAGGTGGGTGTTGTTCTATGTGCTTTTAAAGGTGACGTTGTGTCCGTCTATCTAAACGTGTGCGAGCGCTGGAGACCGTGAAGACAGCTGAGAGTGAGAGTGCACAGACTCATGCGTATGGCAGAAGCGACCTTTGCCCCTTTACAGGCCGGGAATGGGCGGAAACGACCATTACCTTCCTGTTACCACCCGTCCGTGAGGAAACGTGGGAAGCGAAGTCCTCCTAAAAGGCACACTCGCATACACACGCGGACGTAGACGAGCGCAGCCGGACCCCCTCCCTGCGCACCTGCTGCGGCTCTCAGGATGTCTGCCCCTCCCCTCATTAAGTGCATTGTGCTCTCGGGCGAAACGGGTGACCATCTGAACCGGCCTTTTCCTGGACGCCGGCCAGCACTCTCCGCTGCCAGGAGTCAGGTCTACTATCTTATCTCTTAGCACCATATTGCATATTTAGTGACGGACCTGGCCAAGTCAATCATTTGCTTGTGATTTCTCTTTATAATTCCAGCCTTTTATTCTTCTACTCTTCTTTTTATTACAAAAAGAGTGGAACTTATTCCTCCGGGGGGGCACAGGTGGAGTAGGTGCACTGAGGAGTGTTATACAGTCGTATGCATGCATTTAAACACCCCTGATCAAACAGCATGTAGTGGATCCCTACATTAAGAACCTATAGGGAACTTACTTAAAGGAGCAATATGCAAGATCTTTAGTTTAAAACAGGTCAACGTTTACTAAAGTTATCAACAGAATGAAAAGAAATAACAGTTTTGACTGAATGTCAAAGACGTCTATGTATCACGCTGCAAAGATATCTCAGTTACAAGGTGCTGCTCCTGCTTACATCACACAAGTACAGGTAGCCAATGAAAGGAAGAGTAAACACAATGATGGCTGAAGCTTTTGGCAAGAGGTTAATATAATGCCCATCTTCCACCGCAGAACAAGAGTTTGAGTTGCTTGAGGCTTTTCTTCTAGACTGGAGGGAAGTGATGAGGAGTAACTGTGGCTTTCTTAATGATATACTGACCCCTAGTTGTTTGGAGCATGAATTCCACAGGTTGCGTCATTTTACAAATGGTTCCTTTAAATATTCATTATTCTGCATGTGTAGTGCACAATAGCCTATTTGCTATGCTTAACATCCATCCATCCATTATCTGGGGCTGGAGCCAATCCCAGCATCATCGGACGCGTCATGGAGCCAGTCCATTGCGTGGCCAACACACCTATGGGCAATTTAGAGTGACCAATCAACCCAACATGCATGTGTTTGGACTGTGGGAGGAAACCGGAGTACCCAGAGGATATGCACTCAAGCACGGGGAGAACATACACACTCCACACAGAACGTTCCGGACCAGGAATCCAACCCGGATCATCTTGCTGTGAGGCGACTGGCTAACCACTACACCACCATGGTAACCTCTACACCACCATGGTAACCTCTACACCACCGTGCCGCCTATGTTTAAACATATTAGAAAAAAAATGTATATAGAATAACGTTGGCACATTTTAGGTTCTATTTATTAATAAATAATGTTTCAACTACAATATGAGGAGTTTAGCAAATGAAGAGTAAGTGTGCATTAATATGTAAATGAGTATGTTCTCTGTAGATGACATATTAACTTCTTCTCAATCAAAAAAAGTGTCTATGAAACATTATATAAACCAAAAAGGCCACATTAACTGCATCTGTACAGACATTTGTGGAACTATTTATGAGGACACCAGCACCATCATTACGCTAAAGCTACCGGCTTATCTTTCTGTGAGCACAGCCTTATTTTTCCCTGAAATCACTGGAAAATGTCACGACATGGTCTGCTGACTGATTGCTGCTGGCTGCAGCCAAAGCTCATCCAAATTAGGGATAAAACTGATACTGCGTTTGGTTGCAAAACTGACAAAATACACAAATAATCCTTTGAGTCTCTCCACTGCACCTACAGCACAGCTGTACCTTCACATGCATGTACAAACCACATTTCCCCTTAAATTCCCCCCCTAAAACATGCTGCTTTTACATGTTGCTGTTGAAGAGAACATGTAATCAGTGACAGGATGCGACTGAAGATGGTTTACAGCCATGGAAACGTTGCCATGATAACACTCCTTATAAGTATGCAGCCGTGTGGCCATAAGAAGACCTCTAGGCTGTTTGAAAACAGGCTTTCGTTTGCTAGTGAGCATAAAGATTGGACTCTGGAGAGATGGAAAAAGCTATGATGGGTCTAGATTTACTCTATTTCATAGTGATGGGAGCGTCAGGATAAGGGATGCACCCATCATGCATACTGCCCACGGTACAACCCTCTGGAGGCAGTGTTATGATCTCAGGGGCTTCTGTTGGTCAGGTAGATCGTCAGTAATGTTATGTAGGAATATAATAATGACTCGCTGAAGGTAAGCTTAACCTATCAATGGATTTTTTCAACCCTGATGGTACGGGACACCACTGCTGGGATTGACTGGGCTCGAATTGAGAGTCCTGACCTTAAACACTATTACAAGTCTTTGAGATGTGCTGGAGAACATGTTACAGAGTAGTTTGACTTTCCTGTCACCAATAAAAAATCGCAAAATCAAACTATGAATGCAAGTCTGTGTGGAACTAAATGTTGTGATGTTGTATAAGGTTGTCAAACAATGCCAAATGCACACTGTTATTATAGCTAAACATGGTCCAATATATGGCCAGTCAGTGTACAACAAATAATTTTATTTAAAAACTGGGACACCTTAACTTGCCTACATTGATTTACATTGAGCTTTAATAGTAAACAAGCATTAACTAGTGTTACACTCTTAACTAATCTGATGTTTGATGGAATCAGAATTTTGGGTATGAATTTTATTAGCAATGAGCTGGTTGATACTGGAATATCAATCCCTCCCGTTTTGACACTTCTTTTTAAAAAACAATCCCTACAGAGTGTTTCCTTTTAGTTTTTTGAAGTGTTTAATAGTTGTAGCATATTAGTAAGATGGGATTGGCTTTCATATATATGACTCATAGACAGGCGTACAAAGTCAAACATGATTATAATGGCACATCATATGGAGTTATTTCTTTTATCAACAGTTTTGAGGCAGTATTGTATAATCTTGCAAAAATCACAGTTTTCACTTTCTATGAACACAAGAAGCCATTTAAGTATTAGGACAGGCATTGTTGAAACTTATTTGCCTTCCATCAAAATGAAGAGGGAGACCAGTTCAGAGTATATGCTTTATTCTTGAGGATACCGCGGTATAGACATGCTCTAACAAATCTCTGAGGGAAGGTCCAAAATGCTTTGTATTCAGCTGGTAACTGCACCGTATTAAAAGTCCAGCTGACTACAGATCCAACTGGCCTTTCTGACACTGTATGGCCAGGTCGTTATCTCCTGAGCTTGGGGGAGATTACCTTGGGGGGTTCCTACCATAAACTATATAATGGTCATCTGTATAAATGAGGTTAGCAGGTGGGCATGGCATGTAAGAAATATTTACAACAGTATATTGGAGGTATTGTACAGACTTGCTATTGAATATGGTGAACACGCATGAGCTACAGTTTAATAAGATGCATTTGTCTTATAAGAAGCACCAGCTTCCCTTCATTAATTGGAAATCTTGGAATTATTCAGTGTATATATGTATGTGTACTGCATATGTGGGCTATTTAAATTACTAAGTCAGCATTCCTGAAGCTAAAGGCTTTACAACTCTTCAAGCAGCAGTGGATATTTGAAATTGTAAAAATTCAATATATATTTTGTTTCAGTTTGTTTCTGTTTGTTTCTGTAGTGTTTTGGAGCAGGAACAACCTCAATCTTGGGAAGCACTCTTTAAGCATTTGAAAGCCAAACTTTTACCTTTCATTGGACAATTAACCACAAGATTATCAGCAGTGGCCTGCTGTCATGACAACAATCTTTCCCTAAATACACACAAGACCAAAGAAATGATTGTTGACCCGAAGAGGAGGAAGGAGCTGCACACACCATTACAAATAGGGGAGATAGATGTGGACAGAATTTGGTGTCAACATTAGTGAGAACCTTATCTGGTCTCACAACACACCACAAATCATCTAGACGCCCCAGCAGCTGAGGAACTTTAGGATGCCAGCCAAAAGTCTCAGAAACAGACTACAGGTGTACGGTCGAGAGTGTCCTAACCAGCCAGGTAGGGTAACTGCACTGCTCAGGATAGGACACTCTGCACAGTACACTTCAAGAGCAGCCTTCTCTTCAATACAGGACATTCACCACACTAGAACCATCAGAAGGGCACTCACTATTATCAGGGACCGCACACACGCCCAACAGAGCCTATTTTTATACTGCTACCACAAGGTAGGTGCTATAGCAGTCCAGGCCAAGAAGGCTGACCAGCAGTTTCTACCTACAAGTCATCAGGATTGTGAATGACCCATCCACACACTGCCCTGTCTCATCACCCAGTCTGAATGCTGGCCATCACATAAGCATAAACTATTGAACCCACTCAGCTCTACATACTTATAGTCATGTACTGCTGTTGTTTTATTATTATTTGTAATAATGCATAGAGCAGTTTCCCACTCACAACACTGCACAAGTGATTTAAATTAATTATTAAATATTTAATTTTATTGTTCATAGTCTAATTATGTCTTCTTGTGTCAGCAAAGATTACCAAGGTAAGAATTTCATTCTGAAGTGTAACCACCTGTTTTTCCCCGCATATGACAATAAAAGTCTTGAATCTAGATGTCAGTACATACCAGTACCAACACATTTTACACAGTTTAATACATAATTACTGTTTGTTTGCTGAATTTTACATATTGGACCAACATTTTGGCATTTTTAAGTTAAATACTTGGAAAAGAAATATTAAAAATGGGAAATAAATTTGCAGAAAATGGCTTATTTATCTTCTCATTTCATGAAACATTATATAATATAACATTCAGCTCAACATTATATAATTGTAAATATTTTAACGAGAAAATACTGACTGTGAAGTAAATGCTTTCACAGATTAAGAACATGTGCTGGTATATACTGACATCTTGTGGTTCATTGTGTTCTTGCGTGCTGAGCTGAACAGTGGGTAGACCGCAAGTCTGTACAATACCATTAACATACCAATCCTAATACTTAAAGGCCTTCTTGTTCACGTAACAAAAGGAAATCTGTGAAGCACTTTTACAGGTATAATTACAAACTGCGCTGTTACTAGCAATAAATAAGCAAAAAAAAAAAAATATATATATAGTGCTGCTTGAAAGTTTCTACACAAATGTGACCTAAAATGTGATGAGATTTTCATTTAATGTATAACATCATAAACTAGAAGAGTGCATTAAAAAAAGCTGAATGGTGAGTACATTTTTGGGTGCACCCGAAAATGAATGAGACTCTAAGGGGTCGAGCAGAAGTTCTGGTGTGCCCTTTTCCATCTTATTTATTCTCTATGGGAAAAAAATCTGTTGTTTTTCAGAATCCGTGCATCCGATTAATAAATTGTATGCAAGCCTGAATCACACAATCAGACCACACAATCTGGAGTTGGAACAGTGTTGACAATAATAAACAGAGCTCAATAAAACACACACCACACACTACACTGCTTTTAAGCTATTTATTAAAAAAAATGTATTACAGCTGAACTGATGTGAGTCCCCAGGCAGCAGTAACTTCAACCAAACTGTTAATCTGTAACTGTTAATCAGTCCAGCACACTGGCTCGGCCCGTTCCTCTATATAAACACTTTAACTATGTTATGCTGGTGGTGGACGTTCTTGAATGAACGACAAAAGAATTGCACTGGACTCAGGTCTCTGATTCAGTCATTTCAGAATGCAACTTTTCTTCTGCTTTATTCATTCTCTATAAACTCATGTTTTCAGGGTTATCTTCATTCTGCAGGACGCACCTTTATTAGGTTAAGGATCAAATCATGGACAGAAGCTGATATTCGACTGTAAAATTTCTTGGTACAATCAAGAATATAATGTTATATAATGATTCAGGAAGTCTTTAGTCCCTCAGGCATTCAGACTGTTTAACTGATCCCAGCACAGTAAACAATAATCCTGTAACACTGTTATACTCCCAACCCCTATATCAGTTATCAGACACTGTTATACTCCGGACCTCTATATCAGTTATCAGACACTGTTATACTCCAGACCCCTATATCAGTTATCAGACACTGTTACATTCCGGACCTCTATATCAGTTATCAGACACCGTTACATTCCAGACGTTTATATCAGCTATCAGACACTGTTATACTCCGGACCTCTATATCAGCTATCAGACACTGTTATACTCCGGACCTCTATATCAGTTATCAGACACTGTTACATTCCGGACGTTTATATCAGTTATCAGACACTGTTATACTCCAGATCCCTATATCAGTCATCAGGTATTAGAGTGCATCATATTATATATTTATTTCTGATTTATCTGTATAGCTGTATGTTATATATACTATACTATTAACTATATATAATGACTATACTGTTATTATTACACTATGTCTATTATATTATATATCATGTAAACAGTCTATACATATAAATATTACTTCTGCTGAGTGTATAACTGTGTATTTGCACTAATGAAGTTTACACTGGTTAACTGCACTACTGCCATCACTCTCATACAAACACAATATTCTATTTTTATTTTTTGTTGTAACTGTCCTGTTTTGTCTTACCTTGTGTACTTATGGAATAACTACTGGTCGCTTCGAATTTCCCTCTGGGATCAATAAAGTATCTATCAGTCTTTCTATAGATCTCTAATGTTCATTGAAAGCAAAGCAGCCCCAAATGATGATACTGCCACCGCTGGTGGTTTGAGGTTCTCATGGTAAAATGCAGTGTTTTGGTTTTGAATAGAATTACTTCAGTAGTCTTCTGGTTCTTCCAGGTGGTTATTCAACAGGTGTAATCTTTTTTTTTTCCTGCAGAGTAATCTCAATGCTGGAATTCTATACATATGTTCAGTGTTTGCTGGATGATTAGAGAGTGTCATAGAGCCTGCAGAGGCTTAGATGTTACCCTGGGGTTCTTCAAGATCTCCCAGAAATTTATTTGCTCATTCTTGGATTCATTTTGGTTGAATACCTCCAGGAAATGGAGCAATGTTGCTGAATTTCCTCTTAAACTGTCTGTCTGAAATTATGAGTGAAATTATTTCAAGATGTTTATCTGAAACATCTTTCAGCCTAACAAGCACTTTTTGTTCAGGTCCCCAGAGATCTATTTACTGTAACATGGCATGCAGTAACAAATGTGTGTGTTAAAGATTAGAGTTTGATGGTGAAGACTTTTTTTAATAGGGTAGCACTGCTTACAGACTGCGCCCAGATGAAATCTTAACCCAAAAGATGTAAAGATGTAGGAGGCAAGCTATCATTAATTAACATTTTGTCACAGTCCAAAGAAAAAAAATAAGGTATCATAAATGAAAACTTTACAGCAAAAAATGAAAACCCTCTTTACTTTCAATGTAATTTTTATATAGCTTTTTTTTTTGGTCTAATAGTCATAATTTTGACACAAGGCCAAGGACAACTCAAAATTATGTTCAAATTATGTAGAAAACCAAAAGAAATTAATACTTTTCTTTGGACAGTGATGAATTTAAAATGATCAAAACATAAAACCTACTGCAAAACCTCAAAAAACCACCACACGTTTAAAAAAGCTCTGTTTAATGACAATTCGGACCTGTCAAATTTAAGCTTAACAGAAATGTCTGTAATGTAACCACCAGATCAGTTTGTGATCTGTGGAGTGTATGAAACACAAAGACCACAAGAGGTCACTGCCAGCCAGCGTTCTTCACTCTCGCAGCTGTACAGGACCATCAGTACCACTACACCAGACTTTTAACAAAAACGAATACACTCAGTCCAGTTTGCAACACTGCGAGATACGAAACCCAATACAGCACAGCTGACCACTCCTGCAGACCCCGTGCTCAGGTGCTGGAGAGGGAGCTCGCTGCAGTCGTCTGTAGAGAAGCTGAACTCAGCAGCTGCTGATGAGCTGAAACGCTGGTTTGTACAGGACGCACTGAAGGAAGAAAAAGAGAAGTTTGTGTATTTCCTCAAGTTAAATAAATTAAATAACTCTAATCAATGATTTAAAGATTAACATATTCCAGCACATCTTAATTAGCGACGGCTGATCAAGCTGTAGATTTGAGTTCTCAGCAGACAGTACATGCTGACCTAAAGCGCTCCCTAAACCAGCAGAGAACATTCAGTATGGAAGGACAGGAACCTGTTATTTTACTTTCTACTATGTACATAAATCCACCATCACAGCTGAAGACACAGCTTTTTTTTTTTTTGCTTTTTTAGAACTTAAAGGGCCAACTGGACTTTATACTGTGATGAAACATTATGAAGAACAGAAATCCAGAAATGGAACAACAACTATTTGGGGAAAAATAGTATTCCATGTTTATTTCTTCACCTGTAGAGTTTCTGAACGTGAAATGATGGTTTCGAGAACAATTCAATGCATTAGCCAAAATGCACTACACAACGCCACAGGAGGTCATTCCTACCAGTGGCTATCAGACTTTATAACTCCTCTCTTAACAATAATTTAATTATGTGTACAACAACTGATATGTGCAATAAATTTCTTTCTTCTAAACTCTTACTGCTGTATACAGTTTATCTGTACTTATTATTATTATAGCCACAGTCACTTTATATTTTATTCTTCTATTGTATTATAAGACTTTATATATACGCCACAGTCACTTTATATTTTATTCTTCTATTGTATTATAAGACTTTATATATACGCCACAGTCACTTTATATTTTATTCTTCTATTGTATTATAAGACTTTATATATACGCCACAGTCACTTTATATTTTATTCTTCTATTGTATTATAAGACTTTGGTTTGCCAGGGTATATGATATGGTCATCTGTCACTACTACTAGATTAGATCACTGTAACATGTTCCGGGCAGGCTGCCTTGCTGTTTATGGAAATCAGTTCAAACTAGCTCAGAAAGCAGCTGCATAATCAGAAAAAGGCATTACCGCCCATCCACACCAGTTGGCTCAGCGGAGGCGGGCTTACTGCATACTCTTACACCACTCGCACAACTCAGTTGGTGGATAATTTTCTTATATAGCTTCTAAACTATATTAGATAAGTGTCTTGATGACTATCTTAAATCCTGATTAATGATTAAGACTGAAAGTCTGAGGAGCGGTTCCACCAGGCTGTGTGTTGTAACTAGTGTTTGCTGGTTCAAGCAAGTTTAAACTGAAATTTTCATAGCAAGCAACCACTTTCATTTCCTTTGTGTTGTTATTGAGATCAAAAGCAAGTAGCTGGTATACGTTGGCCACTAGAAAGCTCTAAGCAACTAATGTTAGCCTAACAAACCAAATAAAAGGAGCTTTTTTTTATTTTCCCATCTGTCTATTTTAACATGTTGCTTTTGTGCATTCACTGCAAACCAATAAATTAGGCCTTGTCAATGTATTTATGAGGTAATTTTATTCTACGCCCAAATCGTAGGACGTAAACGTGCATGTAAAACCACTTCTCGGCTTTTTCTACCTCAACCAACTTTCTATGTATACATCAGAGAACAATTCCAAATGCTAGATAAATGCATTCTGTGGTAGTGTCAAGCTGGCTAAATGCATAGGCAAAGAAATCCACCACAGGTTCATGAATTAACATGATCTAGAAATACCTTTAATAACACATAACTGTGATTGTAACTAGCTTTACTTTAAGGTTGCACTAGTGCAAAGCTTTGATTAGCTGACCTGTACTGCTCTGGTCCACAGTAAGGCTCTGGTTACCCAAGCCTTCCTCACATCCCAACAGGCGCTGGAAAGCTTCAAAGTTCACTGCTGCATCTTCCTCAGACACTGTATGAGCGATCTGTCCTTCACTTGGTCGGCATACCTCGAACCGCACCCAGTTATAACTAAAGACAGCCACACAGAAACAAAAGCAGATCCAGTACAGTCATGTGAAGAACGTCAACCTAATGGAACATCTTAACATTTGATCTTCAGTTTTAACATCATGAGTACATAAACATTAAGTAATAGATCAAAAAACAATGAGAAGCTTGCCATCATGTACTTTCTCTTAAAAAAATTAAGTACACCCCTGACTTACTAGTTACTGGATTTGCCCCCTTTTTCCAGAAACAATATTATATAAGCCTTTCTATAACGGTCCACCAAATCCTGGCATCTACCTAGAGAATTTTCTTCCCCACGCCTTCAGGCAGAATTCTTAAGACTATACGGCGTCTGAAGGTTTTTTTGTTCATGTTCAGCCTGCTTTAACAACATATAATTGGAGTTCGGCGCTGGGCCTTGACTAGACCATTGCACAACCCTCCATTCTTTCCTTTTGAGTCACTCAGTCATTCATGAGTAGATTTATATACCTATGCATGCTTGGAATCACTATCCTGTTGGAAAGTCATTTTCTTGGTCGATGGCCTCAGATTTTCCATAAGCACTCGCCCTGTGGAAGAAGACTCACAGTCGACTCTAGGATTGCAAGTTGGCCAGACCTGAGGCAGCAAAGCATCCCAAAGTATTTATACAATGTCCACCACTATGTGTTTCAGCTGGTATGAGGTTCTTATAATCAAGTGCAGTTTATGGTTTCTCACCAAACATGGCTTCATGTGGTGAACCAAAACAAATCTATCCATAGCACAATGTCCCATAAGATATTCTAATGTTGCTCTAATCTTCTGAAGCAGTGATACAGTACTGCACAAAGTTTTAGGCACTCGGGGACATTATTATTTTTAAAAAGCTATGAATAATATTTAAACAGTATTAATACAGTAAGTAGTGCTTTTACATAGGTCGGTGTGTTTATTTAACCCTTTCCCAAGCTTCTCCTTGTGGAAACAACCCAGTATTATTTACAGTTCTCATCTGATACCTGCTCTGACTGCTCAGTACTTCATTAGGCTAAATAAAAATTGCTGCTGAAGGAACTGAATGCATTCATACAATGCCTGGGGCGTCCAGGAGAAATCTGGAATTACACTTTGTTCTTCAAACTGGAGCTCAATGATATATTTCTTTCAAATTAAGATATTTATGCTACTTTGTATTGTTTTTATGCTTATTTACAGCTGTTCTAATGATATCTGGTGTTCTTACTGGTGAAAATACACTTATTGCTAAGATAAAGGGTTTTAAACAACAGTAGCGTATGTTGAGGGCATCACATTTATCCAATCAGCCCTTTTTAAATGAAGACTGGATATGTCCAAATTTCGCATTTTAATAACTTTTCCATTTTTAGAATGGATGGCAAATATCTGTTCACTTACTTGCTGCACTTGCGAGCTCCAGGACAGCTCTGAATCAGGTTCTGAATGGTTGGGTGAGAGAAACCAAAGAATTCTGCACCAGAAGGGACGATGCTGGTCAAGGGCAGGCCCCTGTTAAACACATAAGACAATGTTAGTGTTGCTGAACTTGCCCTTTATTAGTAAAATGATATGACATTAAATTTTACATGTCTGAACATCTACAAGACATGGTTTTTTTTATGTCTTTTACACACAGCCTATACTATTTCACTGTTTCTAAGTCATTTACTCTAAAATATAACCAGAATACATCATTCCCAGAAATTTACAGGTTGTTATGATAGCATAGACCAATACAGCCTGGTTATCTGTCCTATATACTTTACTAGATTGAGGATTACGTTCAGAAATGTGCTCAATAGTTCCCTGGTTCAGGACCCCCACGGAGCAGGTATTATTTAGATGGTGGTTCATTCTGAGCACCACAGGCACACTGATGTGGTGGTGGTGTGGTGGAGTTTGTAAACATAGGAGTGTTACTGCTGGACTAAGCATTGCCTACCAACCAACAATATACAACCAACCCTGCCCAGGGGGCAGCATCCTCTGACCACTCATAAAAGACTTGAGGAGGACCAGCACAAATAATTAATACCTGCTCTCTGTGGTGGTCCTGACTACAGAAAATAGGCCTAACAAAGTGTGCTGAGAATCAGATACACTACAGTCTGTAAGTGTAGAACTCAATGATTGTACAAACTAGAAGGAAGTTTTAATGTTATGGCTGATCGGTGTACATTTACACATACCCTGCATGGGACAAATTAAATACTTAACAGACAATTTTGGTTTAATTTATAAGTTTCATTTAGCAACGTAGTTAGTCACATGCATCATTTCTTTTCTAATACTTGGTAAAGGGTCCCCTTCTCTTGTCAGACAGAAATTACACCAGTCTTGAGGCTTTCTGTCCACTGTAGCCCACTCTTCCAAAGGCTGTATGCACATTTAAATTTTTTATTGAGTTTGTGAGCTTATTTCAGTGTTTGATCAGCTGTTCTAAAAATTGAGAACTAGTATTAAGATCTGGTAATAATGCTTCTCAAATCATTGTCCTGCAGAGTTCTGGCAAGTCATCCAGATTCTGCTGAACAAAGCAGCCCTAGACCATTACCACCATGTTTCACTGTCATTATGTTGCTTTTATGGTGGATTGTGGTGTTAGCTTAATGCCAGAGGTACCAGAACCCATGTCTTCCAAACTGTTCTTTGACCAAATATTATCCCAAAATTCTTGGAGGTTACTAAATGTCTTTTGGCAAATGCAAGGTGACTGTTCTCTTTGCTCAGAAGTGGTTTGCATCATGCAGCATTCTTAAGGATGCCATGTTTCCCAAGTGTCTAAATGTGGAATGTGGAAGGGAAGTAAGGCCAGCAGTTCTTTAGATGTTCGTCTGGATTCTTTTGAGACCTCCTAGATAAGTGCGTCAGTGCTCTTTTGATTAAAATTGGGCAGGCTGGCCACTCCTTGCAGGGTTTACCACTGTTCCAACTGTTTGTGGATTATGGCTCCTACTGTGGTATGCTGAGGCCTTAACAATGGCTTTTCAACCCTTTCCAGACGGCAGTTTTGAATAACTATCTGTATATGTTTTGAATATCTGTATATGTCTCTTCTCAGACTGTGGCATCATGTGCTGCTGGTTAAGCAGTTTTAGCTGCTTCACATTGCCAGATAGAATCCATTTAAGCAGTTGTTTAAATTCAAAAGGTCTGGCAGTGATCATGTCTGGGTGTGGTACTGACATTGAAACCAAAAGTCAACTGAATTTGGTTAACTGGTTGAGTTAGTAGTAGTAGTACTAGCAGTAAAAGGCACACAGGTAGTAGGTAGGGCTGGGTACGATTTTTCCTTCAATAATCAGTCATGAAATCGTTTTTTAAAAAAGCATTTTGTGTTTACTTGAGTTATCTTCATTGAGTATTAAGTCATTTAATGCTCTCCAATGACCAGGCCTGCCAAATAGACATAATAAAAGAAGGAATTAGAAAGGAGGAAAAACATAGCCCTGCATTTTTCATAGACCTGCATTAGCATTTGATGTTTACCTCTTGGCAGTGATGGTTTTCAGCAGGTCTGTGTGGCAGCTCTGAGCTGATGAAGCCGCAATGGCATTCTGTGGGTCGTCTTCAGGCACAATCTCAAACTGAAACAGAAAGAAAATCAAAACAAAACATTAAATTAGTTTATATTCTATTTTGAAAGTGGTCTTTAAAAAAAGATTTCCACACATGAAGAACTAAACAGTCAGTAAATTGAAAGATTGTTACAGCAGCTTAAGCTCAAGAAGGTAAGCAATACAATTTCTGTATTACTTTAGTAATCTATTGAGTTACCGTGATGGTTACACATAACAACATACATATTAAATGAGGCCTATAAATGTGTGTACATGTTTAAGGAATGTATATTAATTAGTGTATGTGTACATACCTGTGGTCCCTGGCCACCATCTTTTATCTGGCAGGTATAGAGACACTGTTGCTCTGGGTTCTTCATGCTGGCAAAGATTCTTGTGCTGCAGAAGCCCACAGGATAGATGGCGCTTTCATCATGAAAGTGAGTTCTATCTGTGATGATCTGAGAGAACACAAACACAGCTAGCGTTAAAATGGTTTTCATACAGCCCTGCTCTATTCAGAACTATGAGCTATGGCCGGTGAAATTTATATTTCTTAAATTAATGTGGGAACTTCATCTAAACAGTGATGTATCTGAAAGCAAGAAAGCTAAAATGAAGTGTGCATGGTAATCTGAACAAAACTGCAGGCTGGGACTGGCTGGGTGTGTCTTTACATAACTGTCTAAGTTTGTCAGTTGGGCAGTGAAGTTTGTTGTATTCTAGATGAGAAAACTGGAAAAGACGAGACTGGAAAACCTTTCAGCCTTCACTTTCCAGTCTTGGTAGCCAGGAAAGACAAGCACACTGCTAGCCCACGAGAGGTACTAGAAAGGATTAAATTAGGTAGAACATTAAAACTAGTGTGTACAACTATCATATCCTAAATTAATATGGACAAAGAACAAATTCCAGCAGTCTTTATCACTTCAGATGTCCTAAATTGGCGGTGAGTCCTGACTGTAGGATAGTTTTGGTTGTTGGACTATTATGAATGTTTTTATTATTCAGGTTGAAACAAACATAAATTTGATAGCCAGGTTTCCTGTCTGAATTTGGTCAGCAGAAGGTCAAGGTGCAGTTAAAGTACTGACTTATTTCATATTTACTAGCAGAAAGATAGAGAGAAATAACAATAAGGAGGAGGAAAAGAGACTCGAAGGTATCTATGCATCACTACACTACAAAGCTAGAACAGATGAGCTATCTATAAGTGAGGTGTGGGGGTCCTGACCATTAAAGAACAGGATAAAAAGGGTTTAACAAAAAAACAGATGGTCTACAGTCTGAAACCGCAGAATGACAAAGTGCATAAGTATGAGAAGCGGAGCTGATAATATGGACAGTGAGTGTAAGGAGGTGTGCTTATTGAGGTGGGCAGTTAATGTATATTTATGTGAGAGTATATCATTTCACAGTGGTAAATATAGGCACATAACTCTAATTAAAAAGGTTTAGTGTTAGTAATATCTGTATGCCGCAAATCATTTTTCAAAAAAATATTTACATTTGACAGGTAGACTTGCTTCACTCATGTGATGCAGTGCTGTATGCAAAAAGACTTATTATATATATATATATTGCAATATAGCTATAATTTGACTTTTTGGCTTTTTGATATCTGGCTGAATCTCATAAATTCATAAAAGAAAACAATAATATCTAAACTAATAACTTAATTTCAAGGTAAATGTCTTTAATTGACATCTTCCCTTCCGTTTACTAGGAATGCCAGTGCTATCTTGATAAGAGTCCCATATAACTAAAGAAGTCTATTTTAATAAACACAGTGTCCATTGTTATTTATCATTGGCCTACAAGACATGAGACATATACGATCATGCATATGAGCACATTCCTATTCAGCAGCCCATGAATTACATGAAAAGAATTTTGCTTACTGACCTCTCCCAGACTGTAGACAGTTAACCCACCCAGTACTATGGGAAAAACTGGTCTGCCAGATGAGTCCAGTGGGATGGGCTGAACCAGCTTGCGTGTCCCGCTTTCTGATACTTTCCTCTTCTTAGTCATCTTCTTTGTCACTGATATTAGTAAACACATAGCACCTGTGTTCACCATTTTAAAATATGTTTTCTTTTTTTAACAGTACTACTCATTTTATTTGGAAAGATTCTGTTATTACTGATCAAAGGCATGACTTTCATCAAGACTTGCCATCTAAATCAAATCACTGGACAACTGCTATGCACTTTTTTCCACTTGCCTAAATCCTTCCATAAAACCACATTGCTTTCAATAAGCTCATTTAACTTTCAATGCTGAGAGCAGAATGATTTTGACAGAGCTTACAAAAACAAATCATTTTTATTACCTCACAAATACTGTGGATATTTATTCAATACTATTATCTCACAGCAGGCTACTGTATTATAAGATACACTGCTTCCACATTAAATCACAAGCTAAACAAAATAAAGCAAGGCTTCTGAAACTACTGGGGTCTGGCTCTTGGTGTCCTCAGTCATGCACTTAGGTTTTTCTGCCTTTAACTGCAGATTTTTTGACTCTTATTTAAACTAAGCCCTTCTTAACGACACGCCTCTTAAGGAACTGTGATTCATGAAAAACCCACACACTACACTACAGGAACTCCCCACTAAAACATTTCCTGCTCTGGCTTTAGGCGATCTCTGACCCACCCACCTTCCTCTCTTCCATTCTCCCTCCCACGCTCTTTTCTTTCTTTCTTGGGTTTCTTCAGGAAGGCATCATCAGAGCCAGAAGCTCCAGGCCCCTGGCTTTGGCCTGTGGGCATGATGGCGGCCGCTGCTGTACTGGAACTGAAGGTGGCGGGGGTGTGAGTAGTGCTGCTGGGGGTTAAAAGCATCTCCCCTTCTGCCAAAGACTGGTACTGGAGTAGGGTCTTCAGTAAAAACCTAGAGGAAACAGTGACCACTGAACCGAGCATGCTCTTGCTGGGAACTCTTACATATAACCACTTAATGACACCATGTAGATGTCAGGGTTGCTGTTAAAACATAATTGAAAGATCACAACACATGAAAAATAATAAAAGTCTGACAATAAAACTATCAGCAAACTCAACTCAACTGACTGGTTAACAAGAAAATGCTGATACACATTATGTGCTATGTATTATGCTGGTGTGCTGCTGTAGTTTTTAAACATTGTGTCCACTCACTGTCCACCCTATTAGACACTACTACCTTGTTGGTCCACCGTGTAGATGATAGAGATGATACCTCATCTGCCTGTGCACATTATGTGTTTTTATGCTCTAGTCCTTCCTTAGTGGTCACAGGCTGCTGCCCACAAGTTGATGTTGGCTGGATATGTTTGGTTGGTGGAATACTCTCGGCCCAGCAGTACTGCTATGTCTGACTGACAAAGTATGCAGGGAAAGAGATGGACTATAGTCTATAAGTGTAGAACTATAAAGTGTTCCTAAGTTGAGCTGATAACATGGACAACGAAATTATAAAAAAGCATGTTTTATGTTATGGCTGGTTGATGTAAATCCTATATTTACACTCTAAAGATTTTTTAAGTAGCTTAATATTTAGACAGCAAGAGTTGCCTCACCCACAGAGCAAAGTGTAAATGTTTTTTTTTATGTGGTATTTAAACATTTCTCACGTTTCAACTACTCCCGGTCCATATAACGTGTATACACTGAATCAAAACTGGAGAAACAGCCGGTGATAATTTTGGGATGTGACATATTTACATATTTACATATTGTCCCTGTCCAATGAAAAACATGCATGTCCATTTTTATCTATTTCTATTTTTCTACATCAATTAAATGCAGCAGCTGCCGTTTACATTGTGGGAAAACTTCATGATTGATGGACCAATAGAAAGGCTCCAAAATAGCTTGGAAAAAAAATCTGGTTCCATTGAAATTTTGGAGATGCTTGTTTTTCATTGGACAGTGACGATATATTCACCAATTCGACCTAGAGCAGGACAGCCCTACCCACTTACAGGAGGGCTTAAGTCTGGACTGCGTTTTAAAATTAAGAGCAAAGACTAGAGACCATTTACAGGCCAGTAAACATGAATTGCAACTGTTTTCTAGGGGCTGTAAGAAAAGAGTATGACAATATAATGTCTGTAATATTGTATTAATTATAAAAAACTTTATTATAACAAACAGTGATTCATTTTGTGTTTAATCCCCCACCACTAGCTAGTGGAGCTGTACACTTGCTTCAGCCATTTGACTCTCCCACAAAGTAAACAAACAGCGTAAGAGCGGACCACTAACATTAGCAAAGCTATGCATATGATGGTGTGTTTTTTTTTACTATAAGAATTATAATAAATTAGCTAACAAAAAAAAACTATAACGCCCTGCTTTTAGAAGTATTTTTAATTGTATTTTTAAGTTTAATTTAGTTGCAGGTTCTTGCCAAAACAAAGACTCAGTTTTCAGTAATTAAAACTTACACAAGGAAAATTTAGGATACGGGCCCTAACCCTGGTCCCCTGGTTAGGGACCTTAGCTCATCCCTTTCTATACACCTTTTGCGTTAGAAGTGTGTGGTGTTATCTGTTCCATGGATGATCAAGGCAGAAGGAATTGTTGCAGTAACAAACAGGCTACAGTAACTGTAAACATGCAAAATGCACCTAAATAGTGGATGTAGCTTAGAACAAGGTCAGTGAGTATAGTTAGCTGTACCTAATAAATAAGCCAGGCATCCCTAACCTGGGGTAGAGTGGACAAAGGAAGTATCTTTAATAAGTAATCTATAGCATCTCTACGCCTGTGTGATGTGCATGCACGAGAAGGGGAGTTGGTGCTGGTGTATGGTGGAGGGGGGCTATGAGGCACTGGCGGTAAACCGTGGAGATACGTTGCTCTTTCACCAGTCTCTACCGCCAGAGCCCTATCAGTTAGCCTAAGTTGTGGAAGCAAGCTAATGACTCAAGTCTTTTTGGTAATTTTAAGAGACAATAATTATTTGTGATCAGAGTATGTGAGATATTGGATGCCTTTGATTCCAGTAAGGGGCGGCAGCTGCAAGCGGGCGGGAGCAGGACAAACGTTGCCGATTTTTCTGACGTCTACTCTGGACGTCAGCATTCTGCTTAATTAATCACGCCAGAACTCAGTTCAGTGTTAGATGAGTAACCTCTGCACTGCTCTGCCCCACGTCCACATGTCGCTAGTGGAGTTCTAAACATGTCGCTAACTTTTATTATTTTATTATTTATATTGTATATACTGTACTGTTAATTTATCTATTTTTTGTACGGAGTGCCTCGCTGTCCCTTTGCTGCTGTAACACTGTGCATTAGCCAATGTTAAGTGGTCAGGGTCAGCTGATGGCCTAGATAGATAGATAGATAGATAGATAGATAGATAGATAGATAGATAGATAGATAGATAGATAGATAGATAGATAGATAGATAGATAGATAGATAGATAGATAGATAGATAGATAGATAGATAGAGAGAGAGAGAGAGAGAGAGAGAGAGAGAGAGACGATGATATGCTGTAATGATTGTTAACACAGCTGAATAATATCTGGGAGACTTCGGCTGCTCAGTTAAGACTCGCTTTGTAACGATAACATGTTAATGTGTGTATTACACTAGAGCAGTTAGCTTTAGCCCCGGAGCTAAAGAGTAAAACATCCGCTCTGGTTCGCGTCTATGGCTGAGACTAGAAACACGTAACCGCATCCTAAAAAACGTCACTGTTCGCTATAAATTATTCATTTTCACTTATTGGCCAAACAGTTCCAAAAAAATTGGCTTGGGGTCTTTCACATGCGGCCGCAGCAGCACGTTCCACCGCACATGGGGCTGCCCGCAGACGTGCCTGACTTTAAATCGGCGCTACCAAACACTGATATCGGCCAATGTTGATATATTAAAAATTTTGACTAGACTTACACCGGCTTTCAGAAATAAAAATTCAGCGTCTTTGTGTAGGAGTACACGGACGACCTTCCCACTATGCAGGTACTGATACGAACCGTCTACGCCTCCCGAGAGTATAGAGTAATTATAAATGTAGATACAAGTAACCTCAGGTAAGTTTTTCATATAATCCACCCAGTGTGTTATTAACCTGTGTTATTGTCCTATTCGAACTTCTTACTGTCTCTCTGGTCTCCTCCCATGTAACTGTATTCATTTTGGTTAGCTGAGCGGAAGTTCTAACACGAAATACGGTGAATACATAAACTGTATACAGATCTTTACTGTGAACCCCCCCTACTGTGGGATTATAAAATAAAGGACTACAAAGAAATTGGCAGCATGACGAGAAACCAGTGACTTAACACAGACATGATGGAAATTCCCTTATTGTTGGGAAGTTACTCTTTATTTACTAACAATGGACAAAATTCAACCTGCAGCTCTGATATGATCTGATATAAAAAAAATAAAATAAAAAACATGTTTTGTAATGTACCTTTCCTACACAGTGTACATGTTTGTATGCTTCTTTGAGTGTGACTTAGTACTCACTCCTTCACATTCTTATTAATTTCATTGAACTTCCATCCAAAAGTACATTACTCACTTCCTCTCTTCCTTCGCCCGTACAAACTTCTCCTCCGAGTGAGCAACTTCATCACACAGAGCTGCATTTTCCTGCAGGTCAAAGAACAACAGGGCTCAGCTCAATTTACTTTCAGAGCAATTTAAATGAATGAAATCACATACCAGACAAAACGGCCAAATACATAGTGACTTAATCATTAATCTCAAGTTTCGTTACCATCATATACATATTATTTGTGCATTGTTAAGTACCACTGTCAAAATTATGCATTATTTATTTAATAACAGAAATAATGTAAGCTCTGGAAATGCTTTGCATAACTGCATTTAAGTGCAATATGTATTAAGGCAAATCTTATGTTGTAATAAACAACATAGAAATATAAATAATAAATTGTAAGTTTGTAACACTTGAATATATATAACCCATGTTTTTTTTCTCTGATAAGTTGTCTATATATATATATATATATATATATATATATATATATATATATATATTTTTTTTTTTTTTTTTTTTTTTTTTTTTTCTGGTTCTGTATCACTCCTTACTGTGAAGGAGAACCAGTGCCTCAGAATTTAAACTCCACAAAGTCAAAAAAGACTTGGCTTTGACTTGAGCACAAATGTCCCAGACATTAAAGGCAGTAGAGATGATCTATAGTGAGGCGTGAATGGATTTATGTAAACTGATTAGTTTTTATGGTCAGGCAGGTCAAGAGTAAATCATAAGTATATTTAATTTTGACCCCTAACAGTCAGTAATAAATGTTAGGCTTAGCTTATTTTCATTTGGGGAACTCCTTCAGCTGAAAACCAGTGAAAGATTTCTGATCACTGTGTATAAACTTAGCTTTAACCATAAATATAGTTTTTTGTCTAGCTTTTCTTAAAAACCAGTGTTCTTTTTACGTGTAGCAGTATCTCACCCAGGGACACACGAGATGCTTTTCCAACAGGGTTGAAGAAGCTGCACACATGCTGAGACGCTGCTGGCTGATTAAACTTGTTTGTAAAGGGCATTTCAAATGAAATACTTTACATTTGTGTTTTAAAATAAAGCCATTACATTTCCTGTATATGTCTTAAGAATTATTATTTCAGGTACAAACTATTCGTATTGTCTATTCAGGGGTGGTCACATGGAGGAAGCAAACCTTCCCCCACACTCTATCAACAACCCCAAAAAAGCAAATAATTGGAAAAAACAATAGATCTTAAAGATAAGTGACAGACTGTATATTTTATTACAGAACAAACTTTTTTTGGGCGACACTGTTGTAAGTATTTCAGATGGCTGCCGTAAACTTCATGGCTCAGCATGGCTCAGGAATATCCCAAGGAAATCTGCCTCAAATCCAGGAGATGACAACTTGGCCAGTTGGGTCCCATGGGCCAGTCAGACCTTTGTCAGCAGGACTTACATAGGGTGTGTTTGCTTGTTGAGATCAGACCTTTCTCAAAACATGTCTTTCTGTGGACTCTTCCAGAATAAAGCATATACTCTGAACTGGTCTCCCTCTTCATTCTGACTGCATGAAAAGAAGTTTCAACACTAAGCAACTCAATTAAAGCGCAATAGCTTTTATCCCCTACTAAGCGTAATGAGGGTCACCCGATGATGGGTTTGAACCCAGCCTGCTTGCGTCCCACAGAGGAGTCTTAAACAGGTGAGCTACTCGATCTGAGGTTTAAAGGACCCAAATGCCAAGTAGTAAGATCACGAAACAGATCAAGTAAAGTGACACTAAAACAGTCTTGGTGAGGATTTGAAACCAGGCCGCTGCGTTACAAACTGGCTCAATGACCAAGTCCAGACATCAAGTGTGGTTATAAAACTAAAAGGCCTGAAATACAAATGTTAAAAACAAACTAAATACCATCTGCTTTAAGGAAAGGTTTGGGCAGGAAACCAAGAACAAAGACTACCAGGGGAATGAGGAGAGGGAGAACCAAAAGTGAAAGGAGGTTTCCCAGAAGAAGTACAATATAAGACCAACAAAACCTTATGTTGACTTTCTTGTCATCCCCGCTCATGCTTTTTTTTTTTTATTTACTTATTTTTTATTTTTAGAGGATGGGAAAACCCAAAAGGAAAACCTGCATTTTGTCTGAATCTGTACTCTGATGGTGTCAAGCTGTAGCTCGGAGACGACAAATCAAGAGGAACTTAATGTATATATCGTCATTGTCCAGTGAAAAACCAGTATCTCAAAAATATAATTTACTTTCAATGGAAGTCAATGGAACCAAAATTTTTTTCAAGTTATTTTGTAGTACTTTTATTGGTCCATACATCATTCACAATGTAAACAACCATTGGCGCGTTCAAATGATGTACGAAACTCAAAATCAACAACAATGGAGACATGTTTTTCATTGGACAACGACTATATATATAGTACTAGTGCTAACTTCTGTAGCAACAGCTCACCAGCAGTAGCTATGTACACACAGCTGACATACTGCTTTTGACATTTCTTTTCCGCTCCAGTTGAATCATGGGATAGCAAAGTGTGCTGCTCTCTCCTACTTTAAAATGTCTCCCGATTTAGTAGGTCATCTGCGTAACGTTCACATATTACTCTTGATGACTGTTGAGTATTTGGACATGCTAGCCGGGCTCGCCTACTGAGTAGTAGGCAAGTAGGCGATTTCGGACCCACCCAAACATTCAGCAACTTTTGACTTCCTTGTTGGTCTTTATATACCGGCCAGGTCATGGGGCTGGGCATGGGGCCTGCTCTGTATCACCCTCTGGTGGCCAGGACCCACCCAGACCTAGAGCCAGCCTGTACACTAAGCTTCACCGCTATAATATAGCATTAACATTAACAATAAAAAAAACAACATTTTCACTCAGAAAATCAACAAAGCATGTCGTTTGACCAGTAGTGGTCAAACTTTTCCATGCAACTGGCTATTCATTCATCTAATGTCTGGATCTGTAGTGGACTGTCCCTAGTCTTTGAGCTTCTTGGGCCCCGAGTCTTATTATTCTAGTAAAGAATCTGCTCAAATTTGAGATGACTCCAAAAAAAAAAAAAAAATTCAACTGTTGACTGGTACTGTAATGGCACAGCGTTTCTGAAAGCTATTGGAAAAGCTACTCACGAAGATCATGGCCCGAGCAGCCTTGCGTAGACGGAGGTACTTGAGTCTGTACTTCTCATTCTGGTTCTTCCGAAGAACCTTCTTGGCTTTTGGTCTGGGCTCCGAGTGGCCATGCGGAGAAGGGTCAGATGGCAGCGATGAGCCTGAACTTGAAAAGGCCGCCTGGGCAGAGAACGCCTGTAAAGCCTGCTGTCTCTCCTCATCTGTCTGCACGCGTGGGACACAGAGAGGAACCACACAGAAGTAAAAGCAAAGGTTAACATGAAGGTCTGGCCAAAATTCTAAACCATCCTAAACATAGCCAATCAGCCAAGACATGTTTTATTTATGTAGGTTTGTACCCAATGAAGCTAAGGAGCTGTTTAATTGTACAAAGAAGCACACACAAGACACATCGTGGCAGATTGTCTGTATTGTGTTGAAGATTTATAACAGGAACCGCCGGGGGTGGGGGGGGGGGGGGGGGGGGGGGGGGGGGGGGGGGGGGGGGGACAAATAATGACACAGCAAACAACATTTACGAGAAGTAAACATAACGATGGACAGCATGTGACGACAATGAGGCAGATTTACTAAGAGAGGCTTTCTCTTTTTTTAATTAAAAGTCAGTAAGGTACCGTCAGAGGAGATTCTTTCAGGCCAAGGTCCAGACATTTTTAATTTCTAACTTGTGTAATGATTCAGTGCTATATCCTGTATACTGAATTATTACCTAGTATCAGCATCTTATACCATCAGCTACTGAAACACCAACACATCACACATACCGTTCAGTATATTTCAGTACATTTACTGTTTAAATGCTGAACTGAATAAATTTTGTATTAATTAATAATAACTTCAAATAAATGTTACTTCACTGCAAGTAAAAACAACGGCTAAATACTAAAAAAACCAGAATGCTTTTGAAATAGAATGCATTATAAAGTGTTAATTTATAGAAACAGTAAATTTTTTTAGAGCACACTGTCTGAATGAGCCTTTCTCTGACTCTCTTTACTCTCCGACTTGCCTGTGTGCATGCCGCACTCCTGAATCTGCACAGATCTGATTGGCTGAGGAGCCTTTGGTGATCTTACAACGCACGTGATTGGTCTGTGAGGTTACTGTGTCCCTAAGCCTACCGTAAAGACCAAAAAAAGTTCCGGCACAGCCAACATTAAATTGTTCTCAGTTGTTTATTAGTTTGGGTCCGCATTGGACAACGTCTGGACCCGGACCGCGGCCCGCCTATTAGTGACCTCTGCTCTAAATGACAGGCTACAGACACCAGTGCTATTCAATTTGTTTGTCAATTTCTTTGACTTTTGTTTATAATTTCAGTTTAGCTTTTAGTTTTAAGGGTGCATTAACAGTTGTGTTATTAAACGTATCAGCTTTGATGTCATTTTGGCTTTATATCACAATGACACTGTGAAAGCAGATATTTCATAAGAATATCAGAATAAACTGAGTAGAGCAACGGACTTAGCTGCGCATCAACTTTCCCTGAAGAACACAGAAGTGATTCACTTCTAAACTCTCTCACACACTGGAAAAACGTTCAGCCCTTCTATTTGTGTTTAGTTAGTTCAGATTGAGTTTTTTAGAATTGTTATTTCCATTTTTAATGTGGTCAACAAGCATTCCTTAATGCTAGACTCCATTCTAGTGATAGTTTTGATTATAACAACCCTTACTGATGCTATGCGCTGACGCCGGTGACGCTTGTGTACATATATATATATATATATATATATTTTTTTTTTTTTTTTTTTTTTTACCTATTTTATGTATTAAATAATTCTTTTAAAAAATAATGTAATATACACTGCAGTATATTTTGCTCTTAAAGAGGGAAAAATTCTACATATGCATAAAAAACTTGCTGGCTGAAGTTCACGGAATCTATTTAGTAGAACATGACAGACTATTTGTGCAAAATGTTAGTAAATCTGCTGCAAAATAGGTTACAAGTCATGATGACAACAAGGAACACATTTAGGCAACAGACTACATCAATGACAAACCAGCAGTGGAGAAAGCAAAGTTTACACGTAAACACCTCAGAAACCTCAGAAACTTCTTTCCCCCTCCACCCTGCCCTGGTAAGCCTTAGTTTAAACCCAAGGACAAAAGGCTGCTGGCGCTGACGACCGTTCTAATTTTGTTCAGCATAATGGAAGATCAGAAGCGAATTTATTCTCAGCACAAATCAAACTTACCAAGAGGGCAAAGACTCCATTTCTGTTCTCAATCCTCTTGAAACGCCTGCTCCCTTTCTGTGTCTGAAATACAGCGCGAAACTGAAGCCAGTGCTAGGGGTTGAAGCCTGAGCTCTACAGACAGGACACCGAGGTGCAAGTCACTTTTCACATGGTGTACACTGTGTCAACAACAACTTAGCGGGGGGAGTCTCATTCATCCTGATACAAATAACAGCATCACTGTTTTGACCAGGACCCGTTAGACAGGAAGATTAATGCTTGTACAAAAAATAAACAAAGGAGAGCAGATGAGAAAGATGTATGCAAACAGACAAGTTTTAAATTAAACATACTGTATGGCATACAAAACATAACTGACATGAACATGGATGCCTAACAAACTGCACTCACTTAATCACAGTTCATGTTCAGCCTGGCCTGACTTACCTCACGGTACATCACAGCCTCGAGGCTTGACTTCGCACTATGAAAGAAAGATAACATTAATTATGTTTTAATCAAGGCTGTTAGATAAGAAACATACAGTAGTGTAGAGCGGGGAACAACCTAACACTGGTAGTGTACTAAAGCATTTGACTGGTAGTGTACTAAAGCGCTTGACTGGTAGTGTATCTAAAACGTTTGACTGGTAGTGTATCTAAAACGTTTGGCTGGTAGTGTACTAAAAGGTTTGACTGGTAGTGTACTAAAACGTTTGACTGGTAGTGTACTAAAACGTTTGACTGGTAGTGTACTAAAACGTTTGACTGGTAGTGTATCTAAAAGGTTTGACTGGTAGTGTACTAAAACGTTTGGCTGGTAGTGTACTAAAAGGTTTGACTGGTAGTGTACTAAAAGGTTTGACTGGTAGTGTACTAAAACGTTTGGCTGGTAGTGTACTAAAAGGTTTGACTGGTAGTGTACTAAAAGGTTTGACTGGTAGTGATCTAAAACGTTTGACTGGTAGTGATCTAAAACGTTTGACTGGTAGTGATCTAAAACGTTTGACTGGTAGTGATCTAAAACGTTTGTCTGGTAGTGTACTAAAACGTTTGACTGGTAGTGTATCTAAAACGTTTGGCTGGTAGTGTACTAAAACGTTTGGCTGGTAGTGATCTAAAACGTTTGACTGGTAGTGTACTAAAACGTTTGGCTGGTAGTGTACTAAAACGTTTGGCTGGTAGTGTACTAAAACGTTTGGCTGGTAGTGTACCTAAAACGTTTGGCTGGTAGTGTATCTAAAACGTTTGGCTGGTAGTGTACTAAAACGTTTGGCTGGTAGTGTATCTAAAACGTTTGTCTGGTAGTGTATCTAAAACGTTTGACTGGTAGTGTATCTAAAACGTTTGACTGGTAGTGTACTAAAACGTTTAACTGGTAGTGTATCTAAAACGTTTGGCTGGTAGTGTATCTAAAACGTTTGGCTGGTAGTGTACTAAAACGTTTGGCTGGTAGTGTATCTAAAACGTTTGGCTGGTAGTGTATCTAAAACGTTTGGCTGGTAGTGTACTAAAACGTTTGGCTGGTAGTGTATCTAAAACGTTTGGCTGGTAGTGTATCTAAAACGTTTGGCTGGTAGTGTACTAAAACGTTTGGCTGGTAGTGTACTAAAACGTTTGACTGGTAGTGTACTAAAACGTTTGACTGGTAGTGTACTAAAACGTTTGACTGGTACTGTACTAAAACATTTGGCTGGTAGTGTACTAAAACGTTTGACTGGTAGTGTATCTAAAACGTTTGACTGGTAGTGTACTAAAACGTTTGGCTGGTAGTGTACTAAAACGTTTGACTGGTAGTGTACTAAAACATTTAACTGGTAGTGTACTAAAACATTTGGCTGGTAGTGTACTAAAACGTCTGACTGGTAGTGTATCTAAAACGTTTAACTGGTAGTGTACTAAAACATTTGGCTGGTAGTGTACTAAAACGTCTGACTGGTAGTGTATCTAAAACGTTTGGCTGGTAGTGTATCTAAAACGTTTGGCTGGTAGTGTATCTAAAACGTTTGGCTGGTAGTGTACTAAAACGTTTGGCTGGTAGTGTATCTAAAACGTTTGGCTGGTAGTGTATCTAAAACGTTTGGCTGGTACTGTACTAAAACATTTGGCTGGTAGTGTACTAAAACGTTTGTCTGGTAGTGATCTAAAACGTTTGACTGGTAGTGTACTAAAACGTTTGGCTGGTAATGTACTAAAACGTTTGGCTGGTAGTGTACTAAAACGTTTGGCTGGTAGTGTACTAAAACGTTTGTCTGGTAGTGTACTAAAACGTTTGTCTGGTAGTGATCTAAATCGTTTGACTGGTAGTGATCTAAAACATTTGACTGGTAGTGATCTAAATCGTTTGGCTGGTAGTGATCTAAATCGTTTGACTGGTAGTGATCTAAATCGTTTGGCTGGTAGTCTTAGTAATGCTATTTCTATCCATTTTAGCAACATAAATCTTGTGCCATGAAGAAGAATCCAAAAACAAACAAAAAAAAAAATTGCCAAATATTTTGCCACCTGCCACATTTTGGATATTTCCAACACATTAAATTCAGCAAATTAATCATATCTATTAAATATTTGTCAAATATATTTGGGTAATACCAACAGACATTCAGATAACATTTCTGAAGCACTTTTATGACTAACAGTAAAATCTTACAGTAAATATTAGAGGATGAAATGCATCATGTCATCAGATCACAGTTGAAATTGTGAAATCAGACTTCAGAAAAGTACAACTGACATGTGACAACCATTAGAAAATAATACAGCAGACAATCAGCGAATATAAATGCCTGTTTAAAAAGGAAGCTAACTTGCAAATTACTTGGCATTATGATTATCGCTCGCATGATTGCCATTAAGTGTGATTCTTGAGAAATTAACCCACCGCTATAACTGATCAAGTACCGCAAGTGTAGTCAGGCTGTACGATAACTTGCAATTGTTGTTAGCACAAAGATAACAGAACAGATCACCAGAGAGCATCAAAAATACTCATCATCTGAAAACAAGTCAGATTTCAAAAGAAGATTGATCTGTCCAAATTGTATAGAAGTAGTTCAGCGAACATGAGACTATAAGTGCTATAATCAACAACAAACCAACGTTTGTTTTCGGCCCGCGTTAGCTTACACCCCGCTCCAAACCATTACGACAGACGTAATGTATGTTCATACTTCGACTGCACCAATCCCCGATCAATGATCCTCTGCTTGATCTCTTTGATGTGCATAGGACGACCTGCCTCTTCCAAGACGATCTGAAAGGATTTGAGAAAAGTCTCGATTTAGTTCACCAACAAAAGCACCATTTCATACTAATATCTGGAGAGAACTGAAAAACAACCTGGGCAGCATCGAGCCACGTGAGGTTCGGTTTGTCAGTGACTTCTCCTGAGGGCTCCCTTAAACATAAAAACAACACAGAATTAATTACAGTACTTTTTTTATTACTTTACTATGATCCAGAAATAGACACTCGAGTCAATGTCACACTTAAGTCACCTAGAAAAAGACTTGAGACTTCACTTAAAACTCGTCCCTAATGACTATTGACTTAACTCAGAGTCGTCCAAAATAACTTGTGACGGCTACAGGGAGTTTAAAGTCTTTGGACATAACCAAAGGGTGGCAACATTTAAAGAATGTGGGAAACAAATTAAAGACACTGGAATGACCACATTAAACTTCATAAGGCATCTGAAAACACACCTGGACAGGTTTGTTTACTTTATGCTAGCTACTTAGCAGTCAATACAGCTAATATATAAAATACAGTTATTTTCCATCTCCATTACACCCTCCCATCATGTGTCCTCATCAGGCAAGACTCAGTGAAAAGACTGACACCACTACTTAAGTCTAAGTTGTAAAGCAAGTTATATTATAATGTAACCAGCACTGTATAAGCACTGTTTGCTGTATAATCTAAAAATGTTTAAAAGAGCCCAAGAACAAAGAAGTTGCTATTTTCTTTGAGCAAAAAACAAAACAAAACAAGAATTTCAACAAAAAGCGCTGGACTAAAAAAATACAGTTGTGTATTTGTGTAACACAAAGTTAATCTGTTTTTTAACATAGGGAAATATATATTATATTACATTTATCATACACTTGAATATGTTTTCTTGACTTGAGACTTGACTTAGACTCTAGCCTAAAGACTTGTGACTTGACTTGGACTTGTATTTTGTTACTTGTGAACATCTCTGCTATGATCAGCTATGAGCAGCTTACAGTTTAATGTTTGCAAACTGGAAGTGAAAATCTCTTTAATGCTGAGAAACCTGGCATTAAAACATAATTTTTGTTGCACGGTTTTAATCCTTAAACCACCTTTTACTCACGTTTCAAGTGTTTCAGAGGTCCCTGACAAACCGGCCATGTTGTCCAAGGCTGGGAAGAGAGAGTAACTACCCTGACCATCAGACTCCATCTCTGACTCGAAGTTGGAGAGGGTGTTGAGGGAGTCCATTGCAAGCAGTGATTCTGGCAGGCCGCAGATCGACTGCTGTGGTCTGGCTAATATCTGGGACTGCTAAAACAGGTAAATGCGGAATAGCATTTATTATAACATTGCAACAGTACATTAAATCTGATACTAAATAAAAATACCTGAAGGTCAACATTAGGTTATTTTTTAGATCTCTTTATTCTATACTACTTTGAGTTCATACTTGACAGTGTATATGTTTTAAGATAGGAGTCTGGCTCAAATCTATATGGCAGAAATTAGTGAGTAAGCTGACCTGTCAAAGCAAACTGGGATTGATAGGACACACGGCTTAAAGACACTGGAGCTTAAACAGAGGGTGTACAATATGAGAACAAATGTGTTTTAGGAAGACTGAAGCATGTAAATAAAATCATGACTGTTAAAAAAGATCATGTTGCACATATTTAACATGTAATGTTGATAATATTGAAACAGAAGATAACATGAAGGCCCTGAATTGCACACCATAATTGTTTAAAAACTATAACAGTGTCAGGCAACATTTGTATTTATTACCCAGAATGTTAAATTTGTTGACTTGCCCTTCAAATATCACCTGATTTACTAATACACTTAAGAATGTATTCATACTGAATTACGTCTATACTGTCTAAGACTATACAGCTGATATACTGGCAAGAGGAATCCATCTAGCCATTAGCTGGGAACCGGTAGCCAAAAACTCATCTGATGATCTCTGGAAGCCAAGAAATAAGCTAAAAAAAATAAAGAGCATAAAGGACAGAGTCTCTAATAATATAAGCCTTTAAATGTTTACTAAATAACTAGCCAACAAGGAGAGTTAGCTTCAGTCACGGCTTTCCTCGCGTTTACACTCAATAACTAACGGGTCCAACAACAAACCAGCTACATATGTGGCCATCGAGACATTTAAGTTGGAACGGGCAATTCGAATAAGCTTAACTTTTGTCAAATCTTTCTTCATGTTTACCCTCAATAAAGGCTCCAACAGCGAATCAGCTAGACATTTAAGGTGGAATGGACCATTTAAATAAGAAGCTAACTTTAGCTACACCTTTCTTCTTCACGTTTACACTCAATAACGGCTCCAACAGCAAACCAGCTTTATACGAGGCCAGTGAGACGTTTAAGATGGAACGGGGAATTCAAATAAAAAGCTAATTTTAGTCACGTCTTTCTTCACGTTTACACTTAATTACGAGTCCACAACAAGGATTTCACTGAGTTAGCTCGTCTAAGCTAGCCATCAGCTAAAAACAGTGGAGTTTCTTTACCTGTGCACTTCTTTCATGATTTTTAGGACGACAAAAATGCTCATATCATGCATAAAGCACACAAGTTAGTAAGCTGGGGGTGTTTATCTGATCCAGGGATTGAGTTTTGTTATCTTCTAGCACAGAGATGCTCAAACACACTAACAACTTTCCGTCAACACCTCTGCGTCTGGTCTTCTTCTCGCCAGACACCGAGTTAACATTATCGCCATCTAGAGGACACCGAGTGAAGTACACCATCCACTGGATCTCACTGTCCTCAGCAGTGATAAACAACATGACTTACATTTACATTTACATTTACAGCATTTAGCAGACGCTCCTTTCTAGAGTGTCTTACAGACGTGCTTTGTGTTTGTTCAGAGTATGTGTCTCCAGCTAGTACAGACAGGTTTAAGTCCACACTACCCTTAAGCTCAAACACTACTGGAAACAAGAGCCAGGGCTGGTACAGTATAAGTCCAGTACCCAGCAAGTGTTCCTACCTAGAAGATAAAGTAGTTGAGTGCAGCTGCATAAATGCAAATTTGAGTCATAATTGTCATAAGCAGAGACTATTTTGTCTTCCAAGGCCCTAAATATACCATAATTATAAAAAAATATACAACATCGAAAATGAGCATGTCATACATATTTGACATATTTGTAATGTCATATTAATCATATTAAAAAGGAAAATAATATGGAGACTATTTTGCCTTCCAAGGCTCTGAATGTACCTCTCCGATGTAAGTTGCAAAACATATTGCACACTATAAGCTTATTCCCAGTCTCTTAGACATTTAGCAACATCTGCAGAACAATTTGGCATCATAGCTTTGAAGAACAGACGTTTGGTTCTTATCACCACCACCACCACGAGCAATTCTAATATGGTTATGGTTTATCTAGAATGGAGCAAACCACTTTGAATGACTGTTCACATCTTAGTTTCTCATATCAAGTTTCAAGTTTCAAGTTTATTTGTCATTTACACATCATGTCAGGACATACATGCATGGAAATGCTTGGGATGAGGCTCAGATAATCACCCTACAGCAGGGCAGCATTTTATATATGTAGCAAAAACAGTGCAAACATAATAATAAGTAGACAATGATAAAGTAAAATAAGCTAGAATATATACATACAGTAATAACTAAAATATATAAAAGGAATATACAAATATTCCTAACTGTGACTTCTCATATTTATAATGATTTTGTCTTAACGAGGACTTTCTTTTGCTGAACATCTTATAATGACTTTTTCATAATTATGACTTCAAGGATGTAGATTTGCTCTTGACATTGGTGGGGACCTTTGAATCAGCACAAGTTTGTTGTGCAGTTAATTTCCAAACCATGTTTCAATGAAACCATGAGGTCCCCACATCCCACCCCCCTGGTTCCTACACCAGTGGGTTTGGGCAAAAATTAACAGGGCTCAAATATCATATCCCACAGCTTGAATTATGTAAACAGTTAATTTTTAGTATAAGAAGGTGTTTGCTTGTATCCTGGTGTAGTGGGATGCATTACTGCCTACCACTCTAAAGGTCCTGAGTTCATTATTGTGCATAAATGTATGTTACTTTTTTATTTCAAGGTTGGAATCATCGTAATCACGTGAAACAAACAGTTTAAACTGCTTAAAGTACAATACATTATTTGTTGATATACACATATAAATTACATACTTTTAATTAATGTTCTTCCAGTGTAACAGTTGTAGTAGTAAATAAATACATATATTATTTTCAAAAAAAATAATATTTGATTAACCAATCAAACTGACTGATCAATCATGTACACATATAAATTACCAGGAGGAAGGTTGACAAAGATGAGTATGTGATGAACACTATGGGCATTTGTGTTCCTAGCAATCTCCTCCCATTTTTGCTTTTTCTCTAGAACTTCCCTGAGCTTTGGAAAATAGTATGTTTTGTTTTTTTCTCTATTTTTTCAAGCATTTGGCTTTTAGTTCATCCTGGGTAAAATTGCGTTTGATGCCGTATGCCGTGCTCGAAAAGTTAATCTTGTGCCTATTTATATGTTTAGCATGCTATAGACAACAATTACAAGTGAAATGATTTTTTACATAAAAGTAATGTAAATACTTATTTTTTGTTCTTCAACAAAGAGCTACTTGAAAGTAGTTCATAAGTTTGGAGACTAAGAAGGCGTTTGGGAAACACTCACAAAATTGGGATTCTTAAAGTTACGTCGTTCTTAAAGTTGTTTGTAAATCACTTAGATCAATCGGGAAAGATCAATCAGGAAACGCACCCCAGATCGGATTTGTGTGTGCAGACGTCACCAGACAGGATGCAGGAAAGACAGAGGTGCGTCCCACCATCTGGATAATCACTCTATAAAGGTATTCTTTTTGAACCCCAGTATTTCGTTCTCTCCAGATTTGCCGTTGTTGTTGTTTGTTGCTTTGTGAGCACTAAAAAATACTGTGAAATCTGATTTAAGGCTAGAGTGCCCAGAATGGGACACATCTGTAAAATTCTGATTGAAATCAGAATGGTTTGGATCTGATTTGCAAGAATGAGATTTTATGTGCTATAAATTATATTTATATAACAGACTGTGAGATCTGTGGATATGCTGGATTTAGGCCAGCAGTTTGTATGTTGGCTGTTTTTGTTATAATTATGACGTACTGCTTATAATTATACACGAAGAAATTGTACACGAAGAAAGATGGCGCCCACCGTGGCAGACGTCTTTGTGTGTTCCTCCGGAAGCCAACGTTATTTATTATTTATTTTGTCTTTAGTATTTATTTTAAATGTACAGTATACATCCGGAACATTTAGCTACAGTAGAGAGGCACTCCTGGAGATTGGTAAAGTTCGACATGAACTTACCTTTAGCCTTTCTGACTTCAGCTTTCTGTTACGCTCGCACTCGCACTTCACCAGCTCCGCGCAAGGCCCAGCAGCACCGGCCTCGGGTGAGCGGCGCAGCCGACAAACAGAGCGGCCAAGACGGAAGCGGGGTAAGAGAGGTGGGCTACATGCTAGGCTAAAGGCGAGAGCTACGCGGCCACCGCTACCTAGCCTGTTGCTAGCTAATGTTCGCTCCCTCGAAAACAAGCTGGATGAGCTGAGAACCAGAATAACAGCTCAGCGTGAGATCAGAGAGTGTTGTGCTCTGGTCTTCACAGAAACCTGGCTTTCTGGCAACACGCCAGAATCAGCGATCCAGCTAGACACTCACTCCGTTCACCGTGGCGACCGCACGGCAGCGTCGGGGAAGAACAAAGGCGGCGGTGTCTGTGTTTACGTAAACAACGCGTGGTGTTCAGACGTAAAGACAGTTGAAAAACTTTGTCTAGCGGACTTAGAACTGCTGATGGTGAAGTGCAGACCCCACTATCTGCCGAGAGAGTTTAGCGGTGTGTTTATTCTGGCTGTTTACATTCCGCCTCGCGCGAACTCCGCTGGGGCTGCTGCATGACGTCATCAGTAAACAAGAGACCGCGCACCCGGACGCCGTGTTTATTGTTGCCGGCGACTTTAATCATTGCAACCTGAGGACTGTCCTCCCCAAGTACCATCAGCACGTGAGCTTCCCGACGAGGGAGAAACAACTTACTTGACCAAGCCTACAGCAACGTGAGGGGGGCCTACAGAGCTGTGCCTCGGCCACACTTCGGACAGTCCGATCACATCTCCGTCTTCCTCTACCCATCATACAGACAACTCCTCAAGCGGTCACTTCCAGTGAGTAAAACTGTTAAAGTGTGGAATGAAGAAACTGATTCAGTGCTTCAGGACTGCTTTGACAGTACAAACTGGGATGTGTTTAGAACTGCTGCTGTGAGAGAGGATGGTTCTGTTGATCTAGAGGACTATGCTTCTGGGGTAACTGGTTACATCAGCAGCTGCATTGAAACCATTGTCCCTTCAAAGCGCTGCATAAAGTACCCCAACCAAAAACCATGGATAAATGGTGAAGTTCGGTCCATGCTACGTGCTCGCCAGACTGCATTTCTCTCTGGCAACGCTGATGACTACAAAAGGTCTAGATACGACCTGCGTAGATCTATCAGAGAAGCTAAGAGACAGTACAGGCTGAAGCTGGAGGGCTACTACACCACAGCAGACTCCCGGCGCATGTGGCAAGGACTGCACCGTATCACCAACCATCAACAAACAAGCACGGCACTCACAACCAGCCATTCTGCATTGCCTGATGAGCTGAATGAGTTCTATGCTCGCTTCGATGTCTTCAACCTTGACCAACTGAAGGACATTGCGGCCAAGGAGAGCACACAGAACCCATCACTCATTGTAACAACAGTGGATGTGCGCAGGAACCTGATGAGAATCAACCCACGCAGAGCAGCAGGCCCAGACAACATCCCCGGGCGTGCGCTCAGGGTTTGCTCATCAGAACTGGCTGATGTGTTTGTAGACATATTCAATCTGTCACTCACGCAAGCTTTTGTGCCATCCTGTTTTAAGACCACCACCATCGTGCCCCTCCCAAAGAAAAGTAATGTGAGATGCCTAAATGACTATCGCCCTGTTGCACTCACTTCAATCGTGATGAAGTGCTTCGAGAGGATAGTCATGACTCACATCCGGAAGACCATTCCCAACACTATAGATCCTTTACAGTTCGCATACCGCCGGAACCGGTCTACAGACGACGCAATCAACGCTACTCTTCACAAAGCCCTCACACACCTGGAGGGCAAGGACACATATGTCAGAATGCTCTTTATTGACTACAGTTCAGCATTCAACACGGTCATCCCACACAGACTCTCAGAAAAGCTCCTCACCCTCGGACTGACACCAGCCCTCTGCAACTGGGTGCTGAACTTTCTAACAGACAGACCCCAGTCAGTCAGAGTCGGCAGCTGCACATCCAGCACAAGAACAGTGAGCACAGGGGTCCCTCAAGGCTGTGTGCTGAGCCCCCTTCTGTACACGCTCTTCACATACGACTGCGTGGCCTCCCAGAACAACACCAGCATCATCAAATTTGCTGATGATACTACAGTCATTGGACTGATCACTGGTGGGGAAAGAGACAGCGTACAGGAAGGAGGTGGCTGAGCTGGTGGCCTGGTGTCATGACAACAATCTTTCCTTGAATGCAGACAAGACCAAGGAAATGATTGTTGATCCAAGGAGGAAGCGAGAGCACCACACACCCCTGTACATAGGGGAGACTGAGGTAGAGAGGGTGAAAACCTTTAAGTTTCTTGGCATTCACATCAGTGAAGATCTCAGCTGGTCCCACAACACTCAGATCATCATCAGGAAGTCCCAGCAGCGACTGTACTTTCTGAGAAGGCTGAGAAAATTTGGTATGCCAACCAAAATTCTCAGCACCTTCTACAGGAGTATGATTGAGAGTGTTCTTACCAGCTCCATCATCGTCTGGTATGGAAACTCTACTGCTCAGGACAGAAAGGCTCTCCAGCGTGTGATCAAAACTGCACAGTCCATCTCAGGAGCAGCCTTCCCCTCACTACAGAACATCTACCACACCAGGGTCACCAGGAGGGCCCACAACATAATCAGGGACAGTACACACCCCCAGCACACACTCTTCACACGTTTACCTTCAGGCAGACGTTACAGGAGTGTGAAGTCCAGGACCACAAGACTGACAAACAGTTTCTACTCACAGGCCATCAGGCTTGTGAACACCTCACGCACTACCTCTCCAACCTCTCCTTTCTGAACTGGTTTTAACTGGTCTGATTTAAAACTGCACCTTACACTCACTGTACTGTCAGAATACTGTTTACATTCACTACTCACACAAACATTATTGTTTACATTCGTTACTTGCAACTTGCACTTTATGGCTGCTGCTCTTCATACTTGCACATAAAAGCACACATAACTTTTATTTTTTATTCTTTAACTATAAAAATATTTTTATCTACTTCAACTTATATTGTTATACTTTGTATATTTTGTATATATATTTTTTATTTCTTTTATTTGTTATCTTATCTATTGGTGAATGGAGGAGCAGCAAAGTAAGAATTTCATTGTACAGTGTAACTGTCTGTTCTGCTGTACATATGACAATAAAACTCTTGAATCTTGAATCTGCTGGGAACTGGTTTCCATAAACTCTGGAACAGCTGGCAAATGATAAAAGTATAATTATGACATACTGCTGGGAACTGGCTTCCATACACTCTGGGTCTTTTCAGGGAGTCACAAGGCTCTCCTTACAGAAAATAAGTATACTTAAAGTTAATTTTATTAAGTACTTTATGCAGTTACTATACTAATGTCATTGTACTAGTAGTACACTCGTACATGTACTATATGTACACTTTAAGTGTAAGAGTAGTAAACCAAGTATAAAACTAGTTTACATCTTTTGTATATTGTATATTGTATAACATACTAAAGTATAACTGTGTTTAGTATATCACTGAGAAGTACATAAAAAGTAAACTAGAAGCATACTCACTTCCTTTCAATTTAAAAGAAGTAAACTAATGGTACACTTGAATAAACTTCTTTTTCATAAGGCTCTTTATAGTATAGTATACAGTGCATAGATAAAAGTCAGATGAACCGACCAAGCCAGATAGACAATCTAACATAACAAGCATTCTTCCTTTCACCTTTGCCACAACTTTATGAATTTTCTTGTCCTGCTAGATCTGCCCCGGTTAACTGTAGGTGCTACTATCATGACATTAAAGGGTGTAGTAGCACAACAGCTCAGGCACAAAGCCACAGGTCATGCAAACCCTCAGAGCAGGGCTGCTGATTGCTGAGGCGTGTAAAATTCACCTATCTACCTTAACATCACCCACTGCAGAGCCCAAACCACCACTACATGCAACATCAGGGCGAATACTGTGCACTGTAAGCTTTATAAAATGGGTTTTCATAGTCATGTGGCTGCACACAAGCATAAGATAATAAATATATTTTACTGGAGCAGAGGTGTTCTCTAGAATGATGAATCATGCTTCATTATCAGGTAATCTGATTTAAGACTCTGGGTTTGGTGGATGCCAGGCAGGTATGGGAATTCCCTAATCTAGTGCATGATGATCCGAACACTGCTGAACATGCGTTGTGTATTTGAGATTTCAGTGTGCAGTCCACGGTCAATTATATAACTTATAAAAATGATATTATCATATATATCATCGCTGTCCAAAGAAAAACATGTTTCTCCATTTGTGTTGATTTTTTTCCGCACCATATGAACAGAACAGCTGCTGTTTACATTTTGTGCAAAAATTGTATGATGAATGGACCAATAGAAATGCTCCAAAATAATATTGACGTACATTAAAAGTAAAGGACGTTTTGGCCTCTTCCATAAAGTTGCCATTTTGGAGATATCTGTTTTATTTCGGACAGTGATGACATGTTTAATTTTACTTAAACACCGTGCGCAAATACTTAACAGGAAATTAAGATTTGTATTGTTTTTAAACATCTAATACAAAAAAAATCATTCTATGACACATATTTCCATTCAGTCAAACAGTGTCAGCATATTCCTGCTTTGGGTTCGTTGTTTGAGTGTAAATAAGGGACCTTAAAAAATAAAAATCTGGTCTCAATGGTTCAAAACAATAGATATTTTGATATAAATATTTATTTGCTTTGTACGGTTTAATATAGATAACATTTAATGGTACATGGTGTCATTTTCTAAGTTAATTAATTTATCAATTATATTTACCCCAAACAAATATTTTGTAACTGGACCAATCAGCATTTTACTCATTTTACTCATCCAGTTAATAGAAAATGGGATTTTCTATTACTTCTGTTTAGTATCTTCGGTCTTCAGGAGTTAACATTACTGAATAAATTGTGTTTATGAGTGGCAGGACTCCATCTCCTATTAAAAAACAGTGACTACTGTCCAAAAGCTGCAGTAAGTTGCTTAGGTAACTAACTACTTATCTATTTAGTTAAAGTAAGCTAGCTCATTTCGGAGAAGTGGTGGATTATGTGAATAGAAAAAGTGTTAAAGCCTTTTACAAAGCTGTGTGCAGGCTACACTCAACAGTCATATCTAAATTGCTTCGTCTGCAAAGGATTTCAGCAGTATCACTCTATGTCATGTAAAACTACAAGTTCTATAAGACACGCCTACTACCACACATACTCACAACAAGACACACCTACTACAAGACACACCTACTACAAGACACACTCACTACAAGACACGGCTAGTGCAAGACACACCTACTACACAAAACACCTACTACATGAAACACCTGCTACACAACACACCTACTACAAAACACACCTACAAAAAGACACACCTAATAAATGACACACCTAATACGAGACACACCTACTACACAAAACACCTACTAGAAGACTCCTTTACTACAAACTACACCTACTACACAAACAATTACTACAAGACACACCTACTAAAAAACACATCTACTACACAAAACACATACTACAAGACTCCTCTACTACAAACCACACCTACTACACAAACACCTACAACAAGACACACCTACTACACAAACACCCACTACAAGACACGTCTACTAGAAGATTCACCTACTACAAACATGTCTACTAGAAGACAAACCTACTACAAGACCATCTATTACAGGACAAATCTACTACACGAAACACCTACTACAAGACACATATACTACAAGACACACCTACTACAGGACAGATATACTACACATCACACCTACTACAAGACACCTACTACAAGACAGATATACTACACCTACTACAAGACACACCTACTACAAGACACGCCTACTACAGGACAGATGTACTACACGCCACACCTACAGATAATGAATAAATAATTAAACAAATAAGAATAAATACAATATAAAGCAGCACAAATATCTTACTTTGAAAGACGTATAGTTTGATCATATCTTTCAGAAGAACGTTACTTTTTGATTTAGCTTCAGCGACAGGCTGCTTCACCCCAAATGTGTGAAGGATCGGTATCTCATGTCCTTCCTTCTTGCTGCTGTTAGACTGTGCAACCAGCACTGCTCTCAGCTGACCACATATACACAGCGGACTATATACACACTTATAGTCTACACACTTATAGAAAATAGAATTTTTTCAGTGTAACGTAATATGTAATATTTTTCCATTCCCCCTGTGCAATTAAGAAGCAACATGCAATTATTTGTAAATACAAAATCTTAAGAGTTCTTGACTTTTTATTATTTATATTGTATATACTGTAAGTAAATGCCTTTCTATCCCTTTGCTGCTGTAACACTGTGAATTTCCCCACTGTGGGACTAATAAAGGACTATCTTATCATAGTACTGAGTAGTCAAAGCAGGTATTAGATGAGAACTGTGAATAAGGAAAGGCTTGGAAATAGGTTAAATAAACACAATGACATATGAAAAAGCCCTACCTACTGTATTAATACTCTTTGTATATTTAATTAGAGTGTTTTGCCGAGCAAATAAAAGCTTCCTGACTGTTTATAAAACCTTTGTATTGTATAGTCTTTGTCTAGAAAACAATGTACATGTCCCTGAAAACCAGCATCAATAAAAGTAATGTATCATTTGTGTGGAAGATGATGATATATAAAAGAAATGTACACATCCAGCAAACAATAACAATGCTTCCCATGAGCCTCTGCTCTAATGATTTCTAGGCACTAAAAAAACAATACTGTAGCCAAGTTTTGCCAGGAAGACTAAAATGTTACGTCTTTCATTAATTTATTACTCCTAAGCCATTGCTGGCGTGCACTGGTCTTTAGACAGACTCTACTTGCCTATCACTCCTGCTGCTTTCAGACGCCTGTGCTTCAATGTCCCTTGTGGCTCTGACTGCCTCTGCAGTTTTGGCCCGGTCATCCATCACTCTCTCCACAGCTGCATGTCTTATGGGCATGCAGCTGTATATTTTATTTATTTGTTTATTTCTTTGATGCTGCTTTTGATTTTGGGGGGCTTTGGATTTCGACCCTTTATGAAATATGTCTTGTTTTTGTTTGTAGTATTCCTGGTGGAGTTTTGTGACAGTGAAACAGCGGTTAGCGCTTTACTCCTCTAAGAGCATTATCTCAATTACTGCATCTCTTTCAGAACTATTTGATTTATGACAAAATGTTCAGACCAGTCTTACTGCAGGCACTGTGATTATGTCTGATTTACGAATGAACTCATGGTTAGTTTAAACACAAAATCTAAACAGACCCACATTAAAGTGGAAGTGGGAACACTGCCTGCACCTCTGAAAGTTCCTTATCAAATGGAGAGACACTCTGACCAATAAAAGATTTAGAGGTCAGGTGTCTTATACTGGCAAAAACAATCTTAGTTGTGGCAAAAACAATCTTTAGTACTTGCCTAGGTATGTCAGTTCGGAACCTTTGCAATCTCAAAGAAAGGCAACCAACACAAGGGTTCCAAGCCTTTACAAGCTGTGGCTTTTCTCACAGGTGTAATTAACATGACAGAGCTTTTGCCTGTACAGTTAAGCAGTAAGCTTTCATCATCTGTCACCACTTGGGCCCATGAAGTGAATTTTGATGGTGATGATGGAATATGCAATGAGGCCTAAAGGTGATGAGCAAATGCAGTAGACCTAAGACTCAGAGCTGATGAGTGAATGCCTTGGTCATGAGGCTTAGAGCTGATGAATAAACGTAACGAGCATGAGGCCTAGAGGTTATGGTTGAATACAATTGGCCTGTGGTCTAGAGCTGAGGAGTAAATACAATGGGCAATACATAGTTAATGTTATGAATGCAATGAGAGAATGCAATGGACGCAAGGCCCTAATCCAATGTGTGCATGCAATGGACCCTTGGGCTTGACTTATAGAGCGAAAGCAATGGGCCCAAGCCTCCAACTAATGTAAACACCGCTCTTTGCACTGACACTATACGATGGGCACCAACTTCACAAGCAGCCCACAAGCTTGGTGACTAGTGACTAGTGGTGACTAGTTTGGTGACTAGTTTGAGTGTGAAAAAGATGCCTCACGCTGCCACACAATTTGAGCCCAATGAATCTAGACATAGTCCTCTTGGAATATCGCCATGCCATCAGGGAAGAAAAACATCTATTAATGGGATAACCTGGTCATTCAGTACATTTAGGTAGCCAGCTGACTTCGTTACCACATATGGTTGCTGAGCCATTCATAACACTGCCTCTAGGCTTGTACAGTGGGTACTATTCATAATGGGCACATTGCTTCAAGTGCCCATCACTGTGGAATAGGAGAATTTGGAATCATACCTTAGACCTCATACCATCATAAGCAAATTTCCAATTAGGTTATGGTCAACAGCTGCGAGTTCTCATTACCCTGTATATACGGAAAAGCTCTTGCTTTCACTATTAAACCTAGCCACGAGTTCTACTGTCCATTCTTTATAACTTGACTTCACCCAATGTCTCTGATCACATTTCTTCCAGATGGTTGCTGGTTTTAATGATGCAATAACTCACTCTAACACTGTATCATGTTTTCCACTACACGGGATACGTCTTCCCACATGTTTGTCTAAGAAATCAGAAGCTTCTCAAATAGGCTTAAAGGAAATGTTGCCGTATTAATCACTTCATTAATTATTCAAACAAAGTGTTTACTTATTATTTATTATTATAAACTCACAACTCATCAAAGACCCTCCTCGACGTGAATATTGATGTGTTACACCAGTTTTCTGGTCCATATAAACTAATTCATATAAATCTGCCTTTATCTGGAACGTGTGATTCCCAAAGGACACGCCTCAGTCAAATGTCCTGGCCAGCCACACGTCCAGTGCTGGATGTGTGACAGGCCAGGACGCCTCATTAAGGCGTGTCCTTTGGGAATCACACATCCCAGATAAATGCAGATTTAGCCAAAAAGAACAGGCGGGAGTCCCATCTCTGGCTTTGTGGCTAAAATTATGGGTGGCCCTCAGAGAAGTTTTGTCATGTCCTCCACCCCGCACTGGATTTGATGACTGCAATAACTCCACCACAGCTCTAACTGCTCATTTGACCGCTGTATGATAAAACAGTCCTCATTAAGAGGTTGCACAACTTTTTAAAAGGTTACAGTTATGTGATGATGTCCTTAATGATGCATTGTCAAACTCCTTAACTCCATGTGTTCAGGAATCTGCTCTTTCCAACAATCCCTGAATTATGTTGCGAACTTTCAATCTTGCAAATTTATATCCAGCATTGGTGCACCCAAAAAAGGAAGATCCAGAGAGCCAGGGAATTTTAAAGCTTGTCTTCAAACTTATAACTTTAAAACGTATAAACGTATAAAACATCGTATAAAACATCTCCGGATAGTGGTGATAACAATGTTCAATCTTTGAAGCACTAGAGAAATGTTAGAAAAAAGCCAGACTTCACAGTAGAATGTGGCCTGCCCTTTCCAACCAGCCTGGATTGCACAGTTAGACTTCATGAAACTGAAGACATGGATGCCGAAACGGCCAGGCAACCATGTCATAATCACATGGTCAGCGGCTCTTTGAGACCAAGCATCATCACTGTTGTAACGGTGTGGGAGACGGAGGAGGCGGATACACTAAATCCATAGAAAACACGAAATCCATAGAAAACATAGAGACCACAGATAACGATGGACAAAGACAGACTACAAACACAGGGTATATATAACACAAGGTTAGGCTTTAGGCTTGTATAACCCCACATATACCTTATGGACATTCAATAAAGAAAAAAAAATAAGCAGAAAGAAGTAGGGTGTGGAAATATCTTTACCTGGAGTACAAGACAGACACACAGTACTTGCCAGTCACCAAGCCATCCAAACAACCACCGCATCAGTCAGGTACCTTATCAGCTAATCAGCCACCCACAGCATCAGCTAGTCAGCCAGCTATTCACAGCACCTGCCAGCCACCCAGAGCGTCAGCCGACCAGCCAGGCAAACTGTCTCTGTACGTTATTCTCAGTTTCTCCGGACAGCCCCTACAGGTGAAGTGAACTGAACTTTTCTCATATGACTGTAATCTGTAGCTACTCAAAAGTTAAATTAACAATGTTTATGATGGTTTAAGCTCTGTATCTGTGTATCTCTGACATTAGCAGTTGTATTAGTAAAAATAAAGTCTAAATGTTGTGTCATACCAACCACTACACTACACCACCCCACTACACTACACCACCCCACTACACTATCAACAACTATACTATATCAACAACTACACTATATTAACAACTACACTATTCCACACTACTACATTATCAACAACTATACTACATTAACAACTACACTGTACCACACTACTACACTATGTCAACAACTAAACTATATTAACAACTACACTATATACCACCCCGCTACACTATACCACACTACTACACTATACCACCCCACTACACTGTACCACACTACTACACTATACCACCCCACTACACAATATCAACAACCACACTATATACCACCCCACTACACTTTACCACACTACTACACTATACCAACAACTACACTTTACCTCACTACTACACTATACCACTCCACTACACTATATCAACAAGTACACTATACCACCCCACTACATTATACCACCCCACTACACTATACCCCACTACTACATTATACCACTCCACTACACTATATCAACAAGTACACTATACCACCCCACTACATTACACTATACCACCCTACTACACTATACCACCCTATTACACTATACCACCCTATTACACTATACCACCCCATTACACTATACCACCCCACTACACTATACCACCCTATTACACTATACCACCCTATTACACTATACCACCCTACTACACTATACCACCCTACTACACTATACCACCCCACTACACTATACCACCCCATTACACTATACCACCCTATTACACTATACCACCCTACTACACTATACCACCCTACTACACTATATCACCCTATTACACTATACCACTCTATTACACTATACCACCCTATTACACTATACCACTCTACTACACAAAACCACCCCACTACAATACACCACCCTACTACACTATACCCACTACATTATACTAACCACTACACTATACAACCCCATTACACTATATCAACCACTACACCATATCACCCTACTACACTATATCAACAACTACACTATACCACACCACTACACTATATCAACAACTACACTATACCAAACCACTACATTATACCAACCACTACACTATACCACCCTACAAAAAATTCCCACCACTACTTTATGCCACTCCACTACATTATACAAACCACTACACTATAGTACTCCACTACACCACCCCAGGAGCCATTCTGCCCCTTTTTTTTGTTTTTGCCACTCTGTGATAAGGCTCCATGCTCACTGCTGTATCTTTTCTTCTTTTTGGTTCTCACTTTGAGATATGGTGGCTGTGTTACTTATAGGTGGCCTAGCTGAAAAGTTCTGATCTAGGGAGTTAGGAACGGTGATAGTCAGTGATGGTGGTCAGTTCTTTTGTTTAATGTTTGGCCTTAGCTGTTCCTAACTTCAAAAAGATGCCCATTTATCAGTTTTAGATTATGATCTCCTCTCCTAGAGCCTAGACTAAACAGTGAGATATTATGTCACCTTTGAAATGTAGGCTGCAAGGGCACGGCTGTGTGTGTATGTAGCAGAAGAAATGCAGTTTGAGGTAGGCTGGACTGCTGATCTGATAAGTCCTAGTCCAGCAACACTGATTACATCCAGTGACTCACTAGCATCTGATTTATTCTGTAGAGCATGAAGCCAAATCTAGCAAGAATGGTGAGATCTTTTTTGATTGTTCATTTTATTATCACTTGATAGCATCCTGATAGTTCTATACAGCCCCTTGATAAAGGAATGGATTTTATTTAGATTTATTGTATTATAGTTTAAAATATTTCATATTTATAAATCTGTTCTGAAAGACTCCTATGTCTGCAACACCACTAAGCAAGCATTAAGACCAAGGAACTTCTCAACCAGGTCAGGGACAAACATATAGAGGCCCGTGTTGTATGTTAATTGGTAAAAAATGAGTTTTATTGTTGATTGGGTGAGGTGGAGTAACATTCTGGTGGCCAGGTGGGCCGAATTTGATGTTCACTACCACGGACCGAGACAAATACTTTTAAGAAACATCCACACTGTGCCAACTCCATTAAATATTTAGTTCTTTATTAAGAAATAAGGATGTATAAATATTTGATCTGTAAGTAAAGGTGATGCAATAACATGACCTTTGCAACAACATTTGCACAAAAAAATAGAAGAAGAAAAAAAAAGATGTACATGTTACTAAGGAAAATGTCTATCAATCCCTGTCAATTGGATGAGTGAGGGGTTTTTCCCACACCTCCATGCAGAACTCTTTCAGCTGTGTGATGTTCTTGCAGGCACAGCCTAGTGCATTCCTTGGTGGGGTTACTGGAATTGTCACAATGTGTGGTCTACCACCACTTAAGGCTTTGGACAGACCGACTCACATTTTACTCTGAGGCAATAAAGAATTCATTATGGAGTCTGCGATGGCGAGCACCAACCTCTCTCGCTGAGCACCGTGGAGGGTGGTCACCTGGGCGTGTATCATACAAAGGGAGCAGCTCCTTCAGCTGGATCTGGGAGACCAGGAGATTCCACAATTCCAGGAGGGTGAGAGGAGACCAAGGTAGGTAGCTGAGATGGGAAGAGGCCCCGCAGGGAGCTGGCCAGGAACTAGGAGACGACAACCGGTGAGACAACCAGCTGACAGACTGGTGTACAGTTAACAACCTTCACTGGAATGTAGAGAAGACCAAGGAAATGGTTGTTGACTTCAGGAAATCAAGACCGGTCCACTCTCCGCTTAACATCAACGGCTCCTCTGTGGAGATCGTTAAGAGCACCAAGTTCCTTGGTGTCCACCTAGCGGAGAACCTAGGTCGGGAGTATAACAGCGTCTGATAACTGATATAGGGGTCTGGAGTATAACAGCGTCTGATAGCTGATATAGGGGTCTGGAGTATAACAGTGTCTGATAACTGATATAGGGGTCTGGAGTATAACAGTGTCTGATAACTGATATAAAGGTCGGGAGTATAACAGTGTCTGATAGATGATATAGGGGTCTGGAGTATAACAGTGTCTGATAGATGATATAGGGGTCTGGAGTATAACAGTGTCTGATAACTGATATAGGGGTCTGGAGTATAACAGTGTCTGATAGCTGATATAGGGGTTGGGAGTATAACAGTGTCTGATAGCTGATATAGGGGTCTGGAGTATAACAGTGTCTGATAGATGATATAGGGGTCTGGAGTATAACAGTGTCTGATAGCTGATATAGGGGTCTGGAGTATAACAGTGTCTGATAGCTGATATAGGGGTCTGGAGTATAACAGTGTCTGATAGCTGATATAGGGGTCTGGAGTATAACAGTGTCTGATAGCTGATATAGGGGTCTGGAGTATAACAGTGTCTGATAGCTGATATAGGGGTTGGGAGTATAACAGTGTCTGATAGCTGATATAGGGGTTGGGAGTATAACAGTGTCTGATAGCTGATATAGGGGTCTGGAGTATAACAGTGTCTGATAGATGATATAGGGGTCTGGAGTATAACAGTGTCTGATAGCTGATATAGGGGTCTGGAGTATAACAGTGTCTGATAGCTGATATAGGGGTTGGGAGTATAACAGTGTCTGATAGCTAATATAGGGGTTGGGAGTATAACAGTGTCTGATAGCTGATATAGGGGTCTGGAGTATAACAGTGTCTGATAGCTGATATAGGATCTGGAGTATAACAGTGTCTGATAGCTGATATAGGGGTTGGGAGTATAACAGTGTCTGATAGCTGATATAGGGGTCTGGAGTATAACAGTGTCTGATAGATGATATAGGGGTCTGGAGTATAACAGTGTCTGATAGCTGATATAGGGGTCTGGAGTATAACAGTGTCAGATAGCTGATATAGGATCTGGAGTATAACAGTGTCTGATAACTGATATAGGGGTCTGGAGTATAACAGTGTCTGATAGCTGATATAGGGGTCTGGAGTATAACAGTGTCTGATAGCTGATATAGGGGTCTGGAGTATAACAGTGTCTGATAGCTGATATAGGGGTCTGGAGTATAACAGTGTCTGATAGCTGATATAGGGGTCTGGAGTATAACAGTGTCTGATAGCTGATATAGGGGTTGGGAGTATAACAGTGTCTGATAGCTGATATAGGGGTTGGGAGTATAACAGTGTCTGATAGCTGATATAGGGGTCTGGAGTATAACAGTGTCTGATAGATGATATAGGGGTCTGGAGTATAACAGTGTCTGATAGCTGATATAGGGGTCTGGAGTATAACAGTGTCTGATAGCTGATATAGGGGTTGGGAGTATAACAGTGTCTGATAGCTAATATAGGGGTTGGGAGTATAACAGTGTCTGATAGCTGATATAGGGGTCTGGAGTATAACAGTGTCTGATAACTGATATAAAGGTCGGGAGTATAACAGCGTCTGATAACTGATATAGGGGTCTGGAGTATAACAGTGTCTGATAACTGATATAAAGGTCGGGAGTATAACAGCATCTGATAACTGATATAGGGGTCTGGAGTATAACAGTGTCTGATAACTGATATAAAGGTCGGGAGTATAACAGCGTCTGATAACTGATATAGGGGTCTGGAGTATAACAGCGTCTGATAGCTGATATAGGGGTCTGGAGTATAACAGTGTCTGATAACTGATATAGGGGTCTGGAGTATAACAGTGTCTGATAACTGATATAAAGGTCGGGAGTATAACAGTGTCTGATAGATGATATAGGGGTCTGGAGTATAACAGTGTCTGATAGATGATATAGGGGTCTGGAGTATAACAGTGTCTGATAACTGATATAGGGGTCTGGAGTATAACAGTGTCTGATAGCTGATATAGGGGTTGGGAGTATAACAGTGTCTGATAGCTGATATAGGGGTCTGGAGTATAACAGTGTCTGATAGATGATATAGGGGTCTGGAGTATAACAGTGTCTGATAGCTAATATAGGGGTCTGGAGTATAACAGTGTCTGATAGCTGATATAGGGGTTGGGAGTATAACAGTGTCTGATAGCTAATATAGGGGTTGGGAGTATAACAGTGTCTGATAGCTGATATAGGGGTTGGGAGTATAACAGTGTCTGATAGCTGATATAGGGGTCTGGAGTATAACAGTGTCTGATAGCTGATATAGGGGTTGGGAGTATAACAGTGTCTGATAGCTGATATAGGGGTTGGGAGTATAACAGTGTCTGATAGCTGATATAGGGGTCTGGAGTATAACAGTGTCTGATAGCTGATATAGGGGTTGGGAGTATAACAGTGTCTGATAGCTAATATAGGGGTTGGGAATATAACAGTGTCTGATAGCTGATATAGGGGTTGGGAGTATAACAGTGTCTGATAGCTGATATAGGGGTCTGGAGTATAACAGTGTCTGATAGCTGATATAGGATCTGGAGTATAACAGTGTCTGATAGCTGATATAGGGGTCTGGAGTATAACAGTGTCTGATAGCTGATATAGGGGTCTGGAGTATAACAGTGTCTGATAGCTGATATAGGGGTTAGGAGTATAACAGTGTCTGATAGCTAATATAGGGGTTGGGAGTATAACAGTGTCTGATAGCTGATATAGGGGTTGGGAGTATAACAGTGTCTGATAGCTAATATAGGGGTTGGGAGTATAACAGTGTCTGATAGCTGATATAGGGGTTGGGAGTATAACAGTGTCTGATAGCTAATATAGGGGTTGGGAGTATAACAGTGTCTGATAGCTAATATAGGGGTTGGGAGTATAACAGTGTCTGATAGCTGATATAGGGGTTGGGAGTATAACAGTGTCTGATAGCTGATATAGGATCTGGAGTATAACAGTGTCTGATAACTGATATAGGGGTTGGGAGTATAACAGTGTCTGATAGCTGATATAGGATCTGGAGTATAACAGTGTCTGATAGCTGATATAGGATCTGGAGTATAACAGTGTCTGATAACTGATATAGGGGTCTGGAGTATAACAGTGTCTGATAGCTGATATAGGGGTCTGGAGTATAACAGTGTCTGATAGCTGATATAGGATCTGGAGTATAACAGTGTCTGATAGCTGATATAGGATCTGGAGTATAACAGTGTCTGATAGCTGATATAGGGGTCTGGAGTATAACAGTGTCTGATAGCTGATATAGGGGTCTGGAGTATAACAGTGTCTGATAGCTGATATAGGGGTTAGGAGTATAACAGTGTCTGATAGCTAATATAGGGGTTGGGAGTATAACAGTGTCTGATAGCTGATATAGGGGTTGGGAGTATAACAGTGTCTGATAGCTAATATAGGGGTTGGGAGTATAACAGTGTCTGATAGCTGATATAGGGGTTGGGAGTATAACAGTGTCTGATAGCTAATATAGGGGTTGGGAGTATAACAGTGTCTGATAGCTAATATAGGGGTTGGGAGTATAACAGTGTCTGATAGCTGATATAGGGGTTGGGAGTATAACAGTGTCTGATAGCTGATATAGGATCTGGAGTATAACAGTGTCTGATAGCTGATATAGGGGTTGGGAGTATAACAGTGTCTGATAGCTGATATAGGATCTGGAGTATAACAGTGTCTGATAGCTGATATAGGATCTGGAGTATAACAGTGTCTGATAACTGATATAGGGGTCTGGAGTATAACAGTGTCTGATAGCTGATATAGGGGTCTGGAGTATAACAGTGTCAGATAGCTGATATAGGATCTGAAGTATAACAGTGTCTGATAACTGATATAGGGGTCTGGAGTATAACAGTGTCTGATAGCTGATATAGGGGTCTGGAGTATAACAGTGTCTGATAGCTGATATAGGATCTGGAGTATAACAGTGTCTGATAGCTGATATAGGATCTGGAGTATAACAGTGTCTGATAGCTGATATAGGGGTTGGGAGTATAACAGTGTAACAGGATTATTGTTTACAGTGCTGGAATGAGTTAAACAGTCTGATGGCCTGAGGGACAAAAGACCTCCTGAATCTGTCTTTGGAGCAGGATTGGAACAGCAGTCTGCCGCTGAATGAGCTCCTCTGCCTGATGATGGCACTATGCAGAGGGTGGTCAACATTTTACTGAGGGTCCTTCTCTCTGCCATTGATGTAAGACACTCCAGCTCTGTTCAGCACAGAACCAGCTTTCCTCACCAGCCTACTCTGTCCCTTCTTTTGGAGGGTATCAGTGTTCGCTGATCGGTCCAGCCTATCATCGTGATGTATTCCTAGAAATTCGTAGGTCCTGACCACCTCCACATCAACCCCCTCAAAAGAGATCAGCTGCAGAGAAGGCATAGACCTTCTGAAGTCCACTCTGATAGATCCTTTGTATCTCCTCTCCTGTTTTTGTGATGTTCAGCTGCAGGTGGTTGGATTTGCACCACACCACAAAGTCCTTTATCAGGTTCCTGTACTCTCTGTGCTGTCCCTCTTGTACACACACCACAATTGCAGTGTCAACTGAGAACTTCTGTATGTGGCATAACTGAGTTGTATTTGAAGTCTGATGTGTACAGGGTGAACAGGACTGGAGAGTGCACGGCCCCCTGTAGTTCTCCTGTGCTGCTGATCACTGTGTCCGAGGTGAGTCCCCGATTCAAATGTATTGTTGTCTATCTTTGAGGAAGGCCATAATCCAGATGATCAGATGTGAATCCTCCTCCATCTCCTTTAGCTTGTCTCTCTAGAAACAACTCAATGGAAAGAATATAATGAGACATAAATTAAATGCTTGCTATTTTTTAAGTTGAATGACTGTGTAGTATAATTATTTTCCTAAAGATGAAATTAAACACTGTATTATCAGAGGGTATGAGTAAAAGCACTAGCTGTGTTTTGTTGTTGTGTCACTAGTATAAAAGATAAAAGCACACTGTAATATGTAAATATTAAACGGATGATAAAATAGTTGCAATTCAATTGTTTATTTTACATTATTCTTACTAGTAATTTAGTAGTTGGTGGTTAAAATTGATTAGTTAACTGTAAGAACACCATTTTGTCAGGATGGTAAATACTATGAAAAGCTAAATACGAAATTCACATATTAGAAAACCGCCCAATTTTGTCCAACCATCGCTATACAGAGAAAAACAATTATTTCCAAAATGGCAAGAGGCCAAATATCTATACTTTACTTTAATGAAAGTTAGTAGAATCAGAATTTTTTCCAAGCAATTTTGGAGCATTTCTATTGGTCCATTCTTTACCAATGTTAATGGTAGGCTGTAGTGTGCAAATTATGTCGAAAACTAAAAATGTTTTTCATTGGACAGCGATGAACAAATTTGTCATCTACCCATTTTGTTCCAACACTTAAATCCACCTAAAGCTCATCCCCACATTTGTCTCAGAAATGCTAAGGGTGCCACTCAGATGGTAAATAAATCACTAAACAATTGAGGCTTACTCACTTTTCGAATGTGGACTAAATGCTTAACACCATCTCAAACAAAGAACCGTATGCATTCATCTGAACTGACTGGAAGAAGAGTTCAGTAGGTGGTTTGGGGAGCTTTTTAAGGTACAAGACTTCGTGATATTCAATTCAAACCCCTTTCTTACAACTGAGATGGAGGATCCGTCAGCAAAATTCCAACTGGTATTTCATTTGCCAAATGGAGTTGACATGGAAGGAATTGACCTACAAAATGACAATGAGATGAAAGCTAGGTCAAGAGAAAAGGACGTTTGAGGACTTGAGTCCTGAGAGATCTCCATCTCTTTCATCATGTGCACTTAAGGTGAATGACTTCTTTGGAGCTAGCGATCTTTGTGAGATGGCATTTTCACAGATGAAAATCATCAATCCAAGTATCACGCACAGATACTCATCTGACTGGCTGTGTCAAACCATACCCCAGACTACAAAGCACTTGCAGACAGGGTGCAATGGCAGGCATGTTACCATGACCAGCACTCAAACATTAATGAAGTAATTAAACAGTCTCATTGTATGCTATTGGAGGCTATAGAGACATGCAGAGTTTTGTTATTTTAAGCAGCATAGGCCCAGTGTTTATTCCCGTAGATCTTTGATTTGTTTGCGCTCTAAAAGGTGATCTTGGACCTGAAAATGTTTATTTACTGGAAGGCCCAATGCTGTGAACCTCACGGGCTGGACAATTCCAGTTTATCAAACAAGCACTAATGCGGAAAGCAACATGCCTTCCACCTCACAGGAGCACCCCACAACAACCCCTAGCTACAGTCTTTGCTGCAATACCTGTATATACCTCTCAGTATGAAAGATGCCATCCCAGATGTGCAAGCAATGCCCTCATAATATCACCGATGCTGGCTTTTGAACTGTGGTGGGAAAAAGCTGGGTGGTCCTGCCACTCTTTCACACAGAGTGCATGATTTCACAGATGATGGTTTTGGGAGATGTTCCTGAGCCCCTGCAGGGACTTCACTACAGAACTCTGTGTGGAATATAAAGAAAATATTAAATGAAATATAAAATGTTCAGATGGGCATAGATAAAGCTTCCACATGTTTTCTATTGAATGTTGATAACAGTGTTAAATCTGGAGAATATGTTTACTTTTAGGACTATTAGCACACTATTAAACCCCTCTGCCATATAGCACGTTATTATTACAAGTAATTGCCATGACAGACTGTCTGGGGTTATAATGGCCAAAGTAACCAAAGTACACTTAGTCATGATGTCAAACATCATGCCGTTATTAGTAATGGTAACATGACATCGTTACATTACTCAACAAAATCTGTCTTGGCAGTTTATGAAATCCACTACTTGTATATTGCATGTTTATGTCAGTGGTATGTGGAGGGGTTCAAGTACCCAAGACCATAAAGCCAACAACAATATGGTAAACTAAGAAAAATAATTAAAATAAAACATTATAGTAATAACAGTGGAGGACTGTGACTATTAGAAATGGGGCCCTGACTATTAGGCCCTGATTAAGGTCAGTCAATGTCTTGTTTATTTTTATATATGTAGTTCACTGTTAATTCTATGTTAAGATACAGTAAAATATGTATTTTAATTTTAAATAATAGTAACTATATCAAAATCTGGTCTTATAATTTAAAGTGCAAAAATAATATATAACTAGTAAAGTACTAAACAATTACTTTACTAAGAGTATACCTAAAAGTGTACTTTCATAAACTAACAGTGGAAACTGAGGGTCGCACCATGGAGCAGTGTATAGTGCTGTAACATCACTGCAAGAAGGGTCTGGGTTTGATTCCAAGCCACAGCGACCAGGTTCCTTTCTGGTATTTTTCATGGTCTCCAAGTGTGTGTGTTGGTTTTCTCCCACAGTCCAAACACATGCTGTCAGGTGAATTGGAGAAGATAAATAGCCCCTTAGGTTGTTTATCGTAAGAGAAAATGCAATCAAACCATGAAAAAAGTCATATCTACACGGTGACAAAGGCAGGAATACACACTCGGGCAGGCCTGTGAAGAACTGGGTGGGCCAACTTGGTAGATACAATTTCCAAGCAGGTCATGTAATGCAATGTCAGGCTATATCCTAAATCTTTACCTTCCAGTGCTTCCGCCCTGATCTGCAAGATAGCAAGACTGTATCAGCTCTCATGGTCACGCTGGTTTACCAGCATACCATCAATAAAACATAACACATGCTGGTTTTGCTGGTTAGCAGCTACGCAGGTCTAGGCTGGTTTTATTAAGCATGGTGAGCACATCACACAGTGACTTCCATCCTTACCAAAAGCCAGCTATCAGAAAAAGAGGTCTATCACACAGTTAACAAAATATATATCACAGCCTAATGTACAGTGTAGTGATTTCTAAATACATGCTACTGTGTTAGCAATACACTTTCTCTTCCTTCTTGTATGGAAACTAGCTCAGAAAAATATTCTTGAGCATGGAATGTATCACATGGTAGGAAGTACCCAGACAAATCTTACATACCTGGTGCCTTGCAAAAACATATTGAGGGAAAAAAAAATAGTTTCTCCATTTAAACAAGCAAATCCACCTTCAGGGAGAATATTCTTCCCTATCCATGTATCCTGCTTATCAGTTTCTGATCCCCAGATCTGTACCTCTATACAATCCCATCTCAGAGGTCTACAGACAATTCCTTGGACTTCATGGCTTGGTCTGACAAATACTGTCAACTGTGGAACTGTAACGGTGGAACCCCCCAAAAGGAATTCACCATGATTTACATACATGTGGACACGAGGAGACGAGATCCCAGTGCACAGGTGATTTATTATTATTACTTTAAAAAAACAAAAACAAAGGGTAAACGGGACAGTCGCTTGAGGCTTCGCCACAAGACTTACCCTCACATTAGTTAATACACCCAAGCAATTATAAGCAGCAGTCCAATGTTCCAGAGACCTACATATCGCTCCTCCGACAGGTAGAAGGTGAATGAACCCCGAGAGCTCTTATCACAGAAGCCCCGCCCCGACTACACTAGTACCTCACATAAGGGTGACGTCCCGAGATGTTAATTATACACATACATACATACATACATACATACATACATACACACATTCATATATGCAGCTGTTATATGTCATGACTCTTCTTTACACGTTACCGGTAAGTACTCATGTACTAATCTACTTTCTCTTTTACAGGTTTTACAACCTTAGGACACTGAGGACCCTCCCCCTTCCTGAAGGTGGATCTGTGCATCCCCCTACTACACCAGGACACCAAAGTAAGTACATAGAACATTTTACACAACCATTTGAAGTTAAATATTCAGGTCGGTACTGTTAATATCAGTGATGGGGACCTTTCCAAATGATTTACCACAGGTGCACCCTAATCAAGTTGTTGAAGGATGGTCAGTGGAAACAGGAGCACCTGAGTTCAATATTGAGTGTCATAGCTGTGGATACTTTTGTACATGTGATTTTTTTGTTTTTCATTTTTAATAAATTTGCAAAAAATTAAAACAAACTTTTTATAGGGTATTGTGTGTAGATTTTCTTTTTGGAGAAAATGAATTGAATCCAGTTTGGAATTACACTTAACATAATAAAATGTGGAAAAAGTGAAGCTTTACCTTCTTATTTTGTGGATTTCTTCATCAGTGTAACCTTCAATGTAATCAGATCTTCACTTAACTTATAGCTATACATAAAGGGAACACAATAAAGAAAATAAAACCTAAGCAATTATATAGTTTTTCATTCTTTTATTGAACTACATAATTGAACATTAAATGTCTTTGTTGGCGAAAGCATGGGAAACTCTGCTTTTATGGTCCTTGATTTAGAGGAATCTTGGCCTGTTCCTCCTCGCAGATCCGCTGTGACTCACACAACACTGATGCACAATGCTATGTAAGATCCAGCTTTTATGCACACACAGCAGTGCAAAGTATGCATGTATTTTTGCAACACATGTTTCTTTGTAACTCCAACATAAAGAACAAAAAAGATATATACCTAATGAAAGACATTCTACAGACGCTTAACTGCTCACACCAACATGCCAGCAATTCCCATTAATCAGACAAGCACCAAAGCAGAAAGCAACATGCCTTCCACCTCACAGGAGCACTGCACAACAACCCCTAGCTACAGTCTTTGCTGCAAAGATTTGTTGCTGTAATACCTGTATATACCTCTCAGTATGAAAGATGCTCTCACAGATGCACCCTCATCAACGTCACAGATGCTGGCTTTTGGACTGTGGGTGGGAAAAAACACTGGGTGATCCTGATACTTTTTTGCCCGGAGGACGCACAGGGTCCATGATTTCCAAATAGAAATGCAGATTCACAGGCGGTGGCTTTGGGAAGTGCTTCTGAGCCCCTGCAGGGACTTCACTACAGAACTGCGTAGGTTTTTAAAGCAGTGGCGCCCAAAGATCACAACTTTTTTTCAGCCTCATCCCTTGCAAATAGTGATTTCTCCAGATTTACTGAATCTCATAATGATGTAATGATAAACGTGTAATGATACAGCCTAGAAGATCCCTTGTTGATATTAAAGCCTGGTCACATAATGATCTTTCCTGAAGAAAAAAGAAATATTAAAGTTCATCAAAAGTTCACATGTGCATTCTGAGCATACATATATATATATATATATATATATATATATATATATATATATATATATATATATATATATATATATATATATATATTCATTTTTATGACATACACATACATTAACATATACATTTTATTTGTAAGCACTACCACTCAGACTTCCAGTCCGGATTACTAGGTTACCAGGGCTCACTCACACACACACCACCTTATACCTGACAATCACACATCACCAGTAGCTCAGTAGTCAGTCCTTATAATGGCTCCTTGCACTGTAAACAGTGCATAGAATTAACGTAGCATTCAGTTTCCACGCCAGTGTCTGTGCAAAAGCCAGCTCCCTGCCAGGCTTCACCTCAGCTCCTACTCTCCATGCAACCAGTGGCCCCGAAGCCAGCACCTCGCTAGGCCTCTCCCTCTCAGCTCAAGATCCTCCACGCTGCCAGAGCTAGCTCTGAAGAAGGCACTGCACTGGGCTTCTCCTATTCAAACAACATGCATCCATGTTGTACCAGCGTGGCTTCTAAGCCGGCACCCCACCGGGCCTCTCCTCTCGGTCCAACCTCATCCACGCCACTATAGCATGGCCTTGAAGCCAGCTCCCCACTGGGCTTCCTCCTCAAGTCCAAGTTCAGCTAACCATCTTCTGTTTTCCTGCAGCTAGCCGCAGCATCCAGTCTGAGCACGAGGGAATCCCTGGAGTGCGTCCAGTGAACAGTGGAGCTTGCAGCACCACTCAGCGGAACTGGTGTGGCTTTCACCTGGCTCGCCACGAGCACCTACTTAAAAGACTTTGTGTTCTTACACTTCCCTCTAGGGGGTTTGTGTTTCTCTTAGGGAACCCCCCCAGGATCCATAGAGACAATTAATTCCAAGTGTATCTCGATGAACTGTACAGTCAGGACTGCGCTGCACTTTACTCTATAGGAAGAGCTGATCACTGGTGTTGCCGAGGCTTACTACAGGGTTCCATCTACAGACCATCATCCATCTTACGAAGGTTACCTGCTCCAGCAGTCTTCCCCAGAACCGCCTCGTCAACCAAGATCACCTCTAATCCGGGTTTCCAAACCTGGCTGCCTGGTTTCTGTGTTATCCATTTCTCCACCCCCTGTGTTGTGTTATCATAAAAAGCCTGCATATGGATCTAACATCTTCTCCTGTGAGTGATTAGTTACATTATCATTACCAGTAATTGGTTTTAAGGTTATAATCATAGCAGTTTATAAAACCTGCTACTTGTTTATTTCATGTTTATGTCAGGTTCAAGTACCCAAGACCATAAAGCCAACAACAACATGAACTAAAAAAACAACTGAAAACTAAAAAACACAATAAAATAAATGAATAACTATTAATAAGTAACAATGAGTAGCTGTTGATCAGACACGCACACAGACTTGGCCTGGAATCTTAGCCTGTTCCTCTTCACTGAACTGCGTCAACTTACACAACCCTAATGATAAATGTCATGTAAGATCCGGCTTTCATGCACAAACAACAGTTCAAAGTATCCATGCATTTCTGCAACACGTTTCTTTTTGTCACGTCAACATAAAATAAAATATTTACCCAATGATACACTTCATCGCTCATTCCATTGATAATGCCAGATAATTATATCTTTGGACCACAGGCCATGGAAACTGGCCCAGAAAAAAATTCCTAAGCATGTTATGTACCACATGGTAGGAAGTGCCCAGATGAACCTTCAAAAAAAAAAAAAAAACCCATTCAGGAACAATATTAAAAGATTCTTGCCTACCCACGCATCCTGCTTATCAGTTTCTGTCAGGACTTCCCACAAACCGTTTGTAGTATTTGGCCCGAAGACTAATCAGCCTCAGTTAGAAGCATTCAAATTCCATCAGCCTGGAAATAGTCCTGGGACCTTTAAATAACATGATAGGCAAGCATATTTCTTATTTAAAGAGTTAACCAGGCTACAGTGGTGGGAAAAATATTGTGGATTTGATCAAATTGTGAAAAGCAGTCGTTTCAGAACAATTCAGACTATTAATGTCAAAACATGATAAAAACATAGGGAAACATTCCACCTTTAGCTTCTGGCAAAGACGGGAGAACATTTTTGGGCAGCATTCTTTTGTCAAGATTCCTAACACACCCTCATGTGACGGAATGATGATTTAGTACCTGCATTGACATGAACTGTTAACACTCAGATCATCATTAGTAGAGTGAGGTTATATTTTTTTATTTTAGGGCTCTTGTATCTAGATAGGCAGCCAGTCTGTGACTCTCACTTGCATTTCTAAATAAAATAATCTCTTTTCTACATATGCAAATCAGCTTCTTTTCATACCTCACTGAAACGATGAATTCCATTTGGGTCAGTTTTGCAGCTTAGTTTCTAGATATGAATGATGGGCTGGTGAGTAAATGTAGATTTGGAAACGTTAACAGTGTTTATACACTAGGGCTGGGTATCGCCACTGATTTCTTAGATTGATTCAATCCCAATTCACAAGATCCCAATTCAATTTGATTTCCGATTCAATTCAATATCGATTCATTTAGGGATATTTCAGTTACAATAATATGTTTTGTTTGAATATGAAAAGAGATTTTCAGAGAACTAATGTGGTAAATGAGGGGGCTGGAATGCTAATTTTAAAGGTCGATCTCGGGTTTATACGAATCGATATTGGATTATTTAAATGAAGATCGATTTTAATCGAAAAATCTAATTTTTAAACACACCCCTATTACATACTACCATCTAACTTGACCATTCTAAGCTATAACGTTATAATATGAGTACATCTACATCATAAGAGAGTAATAAGAATTACTAAATGGTTAATAATGTGTCAATCAATGTGTCAATCCATCCATTCATCCAACCATTATCTACTGCGTCATGCCACTAGTCTGGGGCTGGAGCTAATCCCTGCATCATCGGGCAAGGGTGAGGTAGACCATGGATAGGTCGCCAGTCCATGCCTTGGCCTAATGAAGATAATGACCTTTATTTTAGGTATTAAGTAGTTTATTAATGTGTTAATGTTCTTAAGACATATGTGCAAACAAATTTACAATAAGTATCACAAAGAATATTAAACCATTATGAATAAATATTATACAGGTAGTACATTACCAATTTATATAGAAACACAAGCAGTCACATCGGATGCCACTTTGGGGTACCCTGTTTGAAATGCAAGATTTATCAGCTACTACATAGTATCATAACGCTGGTGAAATCAGCTGAACTCATATATACACAGTTCATCCCAACCTCCTGAACATGCTTTTTCAGATCTTGTGTTTTTGCGAGTTTGTTCTTGCAAGGTAACTTGTCAAGTATGTTCGTCCCAAGAACAACAAGACCATTCTTTGCATTCTTGGCACTGAGAAACAAATCTTGTGTTCCCAACTGACTCATACTTGACCTCATTCATCAGGTCATGAGATTGAGAGGCCGTGCACGTACACTTCTGTTGTTTAAACCTGGATCAGAAAGTTAATGGCCCCTGAGAATGTTTGGTGGGCTACCTGGCTAACTTCTTTGGGTAATCAGTGATGTTTTATCAGTCTTTTATCAGATATCAGCAGGTCTATGTAGCATATATAGCTCCATAAGACTTTATAAGCACACTAACTCTGGTGTTGATGTTTGACATTCTGATTGCGTTATGACTGGAAGCAGATCATTACCAAAAAGGATAAACTTTTTGTTTTGTAAATGGACGTTTTCCACTGTGCCAAAGTATCTCTCTCTCTGAAGCTTCAAATCCAAAGTGCATTCACAGGAGTGCTAGCTAAACCCAAAAGGAAACTGAAATCTTGACTGAGGTAATGACGGATAACGGACCTGTTGCTAAGTTGTAAACTCAAGATGTTAATAAAGTGGATAGAAAATTAAATAAAGTTCAGGAAAGAGGCTGAGAAGCTTGATCAGCTGTGAGACAATAAAATTAGCAATTCTTTTAGCTGCGCAGCTAGTTTAGAGCTTTTCATAATTGCCTGCTGGGTCCCCCTAGTGGCTGAGGGCCCTAAGCACCAGCTCAAGAAACTCTTGGTTTAGGTCTGTACTTGGTTTTAAACCATTTTCTCCAGTTGATATTACCACAGAACGACAGGACTGTGGAACTGGGGTACAACTTCTGTCTTGGGTGTTATTTGTTCTCTTAGTGGTCAGTGGCACACAATGACTTAAACTGAGCACCTCCTGGGTTAAACTGTGGGCTAAATTGAACTTCCCAACAACAAACAGGACTGAGCTCTGGTGCTGTAGTCTGATGGGATGGTAAACCATTTCATAATATATTTCTTTATGAAACAAATTTAACTGTTCAGTGTGATAAACCATACTGAGGAATAACTTTTCCATTGATATCCTTGAGTTTTTCAGCACACGTTTAAATGATCTTGTTCTAACACCTTCCAGGATTGAGTATTGGTCTGTATGATGTTTTAACTTTGTAAATAGATGTGTTTCAAGTAGTTCCAGCTCAAACATTTGCTCATACGGTGTATCAGTTCCAGATAAAATTTGCTTTAATTTGGACTAGTCTTGGACTCAGTATAGGATCCCACTTAGTAAATGCATGTAAGCCAGTGAAACCTAGGTAGCTGTGTTCTTAGAATGAAATTAAGTTGTCACAGAGTGTTCAACAAGTCCCATTGACTCCTGGCATCAAATCACCATCTTCTTGACTTCTCCTCTGGCCTACATTTCTTTTGGTGCTCATATTTCTTATTGTTAGGAAAGAAAATATTGCTCTGCAACCAATAACAAGTGGGATCTTTGTGTCAGCAATTCCCTCTCTCGCCACCAGAGGTCTCACTCCCTGGAATTCTGACCAGGCACACTTAACACCGCACCTGCACCCAATTTAACCCTCCCTAAAAACCCCTCACCTCCCACAGGACGACACAAAGTGTTGGCAGTTCGCTCGTGTCTGCTGACTGAGCAGTTTGCGTAGCTTGTCTAGTCGCGTACTGTCTTCCTGTGGACTCTGTCCTGCTCCAATTTGTCTGCCTGGCTCTGTTCAACTGCATTCCGGTAACAATCTCCTGCTCTGCCCTTCTCTGCTCCCGTGTCTGCCCTGCTCAGATTTGGTTGCCTGGCTTAGTTGCACTGATTACTGATTGAGACCCTTTACACTGCCCTACACTCTACTGTTTTTGGATTGCCCCTGTATTGAATAAATACCTGCATGTGGATCCTATTTCTGAGTCTGAGTCAGTTTTGCCACACAGTGCGTATGATAATAAAAGCTTATCTTTAATGTACAGCAATGTGAGGTTGCCCTGTATGACTTCACAGAACCTGGTGTCAGTAATATAAACCCCACACTTGCTGTCTAAATCTGTATCTGATACCAAAACTGTTATACCTAAAACAATGTATGTAAAACCTACATATGTGGTATTTGATTCGAAGGACTATCAAAGCTTCAGGATACTATGCTAAATGTGTCTCTATGCGTATGTACCGTAATTGTTATTGAAGTTAGAAAGGTCTAAAGGCTGGAGGGTGTGTGTGTGTGTGTGTGTATGTGGGAATATGCATGGGCACACATGTCTGAGAACCCACACTCCTCTATTTCTGACGTACATTTTCCGTCAGTACATGTGTGTGACTAATGATTTTCTGGTTAACCAGACATTACGCACACTGTATAAATGTGTGTGTGCAAATGATGTGTGTGTCCATGTATCATGTGCAGCAGAACCTTTAGTGAGACCCACCAAACCCAAGAAAACCTAACTATGTGTTTAACTGCCAGCCGCCAACTGTAGCACTGTACTGTGCTAACACAGTAGCACTATATTAAACTAACAACTTCATTAAACTTTGTACATCAAACTTAATTGTATGTCCTTTTCTGCCCTGATCTACTCCAATTTAAAGATTGAGACTTTGAGCTACCAAGCACAGGTGCATGGAGTCACTTGACATAACATATTTCAAGCAAATCCAATGTTTCAATTTAGGGTAATACAGTGCCTTGCAAAAGTATTCAGCCCCCTTGAACTTTTCAACCTTTTGCCACATTTCAGGCTTCAAACATAAAGATACCATTACAAAAAAGAAGTTTATTCAAGTGTACCATTACTTTACTTCTTAATTTACTTTTAAACTAAAAGGAAGTAAGTATGCTTTCAGTTTACTTCTTATGTACTTCTCAGTGATATACTAAACACAGTTATACCTTAAGTATGCTGGGGTTATACTGACAAGTATAGAACAGTCTAAGTATATTTGGTCTTTACTAGTACTTAATCTTTTGATTGAGACAGTAGAAGTATTATTGCTCTGCACAAATACACATCCAGTACAATATTTATTTAAAATGTGATTTATAAAGTTTGATAAAGATACAAATATGTTTCTTAATCTGAGTGTGTCTTGTTTATTTTACGTATTTTCCACTGGTGAGTAAGTAAACGTTGTTAAGTTCTATTTTAAGTAGAAAAAAACCCTTAAACCTACTCATATACTCATATACTACTCAAGTACAACAATAATATAAGCAGTAAATTATAAGTATTATGTTAAGTTTAAGTTCACTTAAAGAAAACTTACAAGCTAGTAAACTAACAGTAAACGCTTAAGTTTACTTTTAGTGTAGTTGCAGTACAAAAGATGTAAACCAAGTATACAACTAGTTTACTACACTTACAGTTAAAGTGTACTTAAAAGTATACTTTTAAAAACTAGAAAGTGGTCCAATTTAGTCCCATGAAGTATTAAAATAGTACATATACAAGTACTACATTGTATACATTGTACTACTAGTACAATGACATTAGTATAGTAACTGCATAAAGTACACTTAATAAAATGAACTTTAAGTATACTTATTTTCTGTAGGGTTATGAAATCTTAATTTTTTGTGAAGAATCAACAACAAGTGGGACGAAATTTATTTAATTTATATTTTAAACTTTTTTCAGAAATAAAAAAACTGAAAAGTGGGGCGTGCAGGTGGCTTGTGGCAAACTTTAAACGAGACTTTTTATGGATATCTTTGAAAAATGGCTTTCCATAAAGGCCAGATTTGAGCAGTGTTTGACTGATTGTTGGCCCATGGACAGATTCTCCAACCTTAGCTGTAGATCTCTGCAGTTCCTCCAGAGTGATCATGGGACTCTTGGCTGCATCTCGGATCAGTCTTCTCCTTGTTTGAGCTGAAAGTTTAGAGGGACAGCTGGGTCTTGGTAGATTTGCAGTGGTCTGATACCCCTTCCATTTTAATATGATCGCTTGCACAGTGCTCCTTGAGATGTTTCAAGCTTGGGAAATCTTTTTGTATCCAAATCCGGCTTTAAACTTCTCCACAACAGTAACTCAGACCTGCCTGGTGTGTTCCTTGGTCTTCATGATGCTCTCTGCACCTTAAACAGAACTCAGTGAGCAGGTGCTTTTATACAGAGACTTGATTACACACAGGTGGATTCTATTTATCTGTTCTATTTATAATGACCCACTGGATCATTTAGAGATCCTCACTGAACTTCTGGAGTGAGTTTGCTGCACTGAAAGTAAACGGGCCGAATAATATTGCACTCCCCACTTTTCAGTTTTTTATTTCTAAAAAAAGTTTAAAATATCCAATAAATTTCGTTCCACTTTACGATTGTGTCCCACTTGTTGTTGAGTCTTCACAAAACATTACAATTTCATATCTTTATATTTGAAGCCTGAAATGTGGCAAAAGGTTGAAAAGTTCAAGGGGGCCGAATACTTTTGCAAGGCATATTGCATATATAAATATAATGAGTCCAGGTAAAGAGAATTATTTCAATTTTGTGAATGAGCCTACTACTTAGTAGGCGAGCACATCTAGTATGTCGAAATACTCAGTAGTCATTGAGCAGCAGGCGAGCGTTACCCGGACAACCTATTGAATCGGGACCCATTTTTATGTAGGTGACCGCAGTGCTCCATGCTATCCCATAATTCAACTGGAGCCGCGGATTAATTCAAAGTGGAGGGATAATAAACGGTGGAATACGGTACGTCAGCTGTGTGTACGTAGCTACTGCTGGTGAACTGCTGTTACAGAAGTTAGAGCTACTACTAGGTGATTCCGGATGCACCTCCTGTCTTCTAGCTTCATAACACACTGCACGTTTCCTGTTTGCCTTGTTTTAAGTTCATTTTTCCTCCTCAGTGGTTCCAATTTCGTGCCAGCACCGTTTTCGAGCCCTCGTTGTGTTTTGCCATGTCATCTTCCCCCAAGAAGTCCCACAGCACTGTCCCTGCGTCGCAGTTTTGAAAGTGAAAGTGTCATTCCCCACCAGTCCACTGGGGGGTCACTATCTCACTTCTGACATCACTGTGGGGTGAGCTGAGAGTAAGACACAGAGGAGGACATGATTCTGTCAAGAAGTGTTCTTTTATTAAAAATCAGCAGAATGTCATATACAAGAGCAACGTCATTCAAATAGCATGAGGTAGTTTTTAATATTGAACTGACTGAGAGTTTCAAATGTGGTGACAATGAGGGCCAGAATGTAGAGATGAATAAGTACCAGACACAGCTATGGCTAGGAACGAAGAGAGAGCTGCAGTGGCAGTGTTATTTTAATGTATTGGCCAATCAAAGATGATTGGAGCTGCTTGTGTGATCTCAATAAACTGCTAGAGTCTGAATCTCTGGTGAAGTTCAAGTCGTCTTCTTATTTAATTGAATCTTCCTTACAGAAAATAAGTATACTTAAAGTTCATTTTATTAAGTATACTTTATGCAGATACTATACTAATGTCATTGTACTAGTAGTACACTTGTATATGTACTATTTTACTACTTCTTGGGACTAAATTTTGCCCACTTTATAGTTTTTAAAAGTATACTTTTAAGTACACTTTAAGCGTAAGAGTAGTAAACCAAGTATAGTTTACATCTTTTGTACTGCAACTACACTAAAAGTAAACTTAAGGGTTTACTGTTAGTTTACTAGCTTGTACGTTTTCTTTAAGTGAACTTAACATAATACTTATAATTTACTGCTAATATTATTGTTGTACTTTAAAGTATATGACTAGGTTTACGGGGTTTTTTTCTACTTAAAATAGAACTTAACAACATTTACTTACTCACCAGTGGACACACGTAAAATAAGACACACTCAGATTAAGAAACATATTTGTATTTTATAAAACTTTATAAATCAAATTTTAAATAAATATTGTACTGGATGTGTTTTTGTGCAGAGCAAGAATACTTACTTCTACTATCTCAATTAAAAGATTAAGTACAAGTAAAGGCCAAATATACTTAGGCTGTTCTATACTTGTCAGTATAACCCAAGTATACTTAAGTATAGCTGTGTTTAGTATATTACTGAGAAGTACATAAAAAGTAAACTGAAAGCATACTCACCTCCTTTTAGTTTAAAAGAAGTAAACTAATGGTACACTTGAATAAACTTATTTTTGTAAGGGCTGTTCCACCTTAAATGGTGCTACAGTTATGTACCGGCATCTGTGCACTGTTTGCAGTGGAAAGGAAACTTTTGAACAAGAAGCCAACCTGTTCCTTCTTATCCTGGCTTGGCTGGTGTTCTCAAATCTTGGGCTTTTGAAAGTATCCCACTTCTGACATCACTGTGGGGTCAGCACAGTGTAAGATATAGAGGAGGACATGATTATGTCGTAAGAACAAGGTCATATATACAAGCAACTAGTAAAGTATGAGGCTGTTTCCAGTATAGAACATCAGGTGATTATAAAGTTTAGTGTGAAATAATGCAAGCAGTGTAAGTGGGCAGCTCCATATATTTGTATGCTTCCTCACTATTGATATTAATCTTATTACATATCAGTCCATCAGCAGAGCGCTGTGCAACCCTTGATCTACAATGACTCATTATAGGGTCTGATCGCAGTGGATAAGAATGACATCACATGCCGATTCTTAGCAGTTTCAGTTTGACACTTAATGACATAGTTTAACTGTAGCATGGGGGTTAATGAACACTGTCCATGATGACTAACAGTTTGTTTAATGTATTTCATGCCCCACAACCTCAACACACACGATACTGCCAATAAATCCACTAAATCAGAAGGATTGCAGTACAATGACGTGCTGTAATGATGGTTTAATCCAACAACCCAGCAGACCTGACACAGTTAAAAGGCTGAAAATGAATTATTTGTACTGCCTTGGGTCAACAAAGACGTCATCTGCTACCACTGACCTACAGATTTATTTATCAGCATGATTTGATCACACCAGCTGCCGTTTGCATTGTGTGAAGCCAACTTCAGCCTGTTCCTCCTTATCCTGGGTGGTCTGTTCCAATGTGTGTGGTTGCTCTCGAATCTTGGGGTTTAGAAAGCTATCATAAAAGAAACAAGCAAGTGGCTACAACTCCACATCTAAGCGTGAACTGACCCAAAGGATTCTTACAAACATTGCTATTGGTAAAATGATAGCTATCGAATTGAATGCAGGCGTGTACTCGAAAGGTAGGAACCTCTGCTCCTTGAATTGAATAGGTTTAGTTTGATCTTAAAGGCTAAGCACCAGCATAAATATAGCAGAATTTGAGATTCTATGATTATTAAAGGTCAGAAAACGTTTTATTTTTACAAAGTCAAGGAATACAGCTTAAAAGACTGTTTAGCTCTGCCCACTGTTCAGAAACGTTATGCATGTGACGTAGATGGTGTACATATATATATATATATACATATATTGAACATTGTAGAAGATGCACTTACAGTAATGCAAAATGACAGAAAGGTGTTGTTGTTTTTGGCTGCAATAATTGGATGTACAGTGGAACCCCAGTGGACAAATGGCCCAAAGACCCCAAAATATTAAAAATATAACTATGGGACGCCCGGATCTTAAGACTGGCACTTTCCCAACTATATGGGCATGCAAGGAAACCAACGAGAGATGTTCAAGAGCCTCCGTGTACGTGGAGGTAGAGCAGGTAAGCGCAATTACTTCACCTGCTTTAGCTAATGGTAGCTAACATTAGCTTCACTTGCTAGGTTTGGTGGCTCAAGTTATACTAAGCTAACGTAGCTGAATTAGGAAGATTTATAGAGTCGCATGAGTGTGAGTTCAACTTTGATCATATTTACAACAATAACTGTACCTCTATATCTGAGTTTAGCTGCTTGCTAGGCTGTTGTCATAAATAATGTTGGTTTTTTAGCTAGATACTGTTTACACTCAGGATGAGCTGCTGTTGTCGGTGTGGTTTGACTGAAAGTCTTAGGACTAAGTGATATGGTGGGCTATTTTTACATTACAGATCTTTCAAATTTAAATTTAGAAAAACCAGCAATGGAAAATTTGCAGTCCAGGTCAGTCATAGTGCTGTGGTACTGCGGCGCTGTTCACTGTTGTCCACCAGTGATGTCACATGGTAGCGTTCAGGAATTTCTGTAGCGAGCTCGAGTTTTTCCCTCAGTTTAATTAAAATCGTCTATTTTAAAGCAAATGAAGCAGATTTCATTTTAAATCCTGTATATATATTTAGTTTCTAAAACAATGCGGAATCACCACATAGAAGTCTCTTTGGCAAATATGAGTGTATATATACACTACCCCTCAAAAGTTTAGGATCACTTTAGAATTTAATTTCATCCAATTTTTCATGCAATTCACAAACAATTTTGTCCATTTCTCAATTAATTTAAGTGTATCAGATGATTTTTAAAGTATAAAAATGTTTGTATTAAAGTCTATTTTTGTATAGAGGCTTATTTTGCATATAGTCCTATTATCAGCAATTCTCAGTCCTCTGCCTAAATATCCTGGTACGGCCGCCAATCCAGGTTAAGGATGTTATTGGTCTAATTGGTTGTTATTTCTATTTCTACTTTGGTTGTCATTCTACTAATAAGTGAGCATAAAAGGGAGAACAACATTCTAAGTTAGTTTAGTATCTGAAGCATCAGCAGTTGATAGCTTGCTGACAGACTCAAAATGACCAGAAAGAAACACATTTCTTTAGAGACCCATCAGTCCATTGTTGTGTTAAGGAAGGAAGGAAGGTTACTCCATTGAAAACAAGAACAGTGTACACATATATATAAGACTTGATGTTTTGTCTTAATGGAACCCGGCTTCTGTGTTCCCTGTTTGATTTATGTATATTAGTCTTTTGTTTTCTTCGGCATCTTCCTTGCTTTATCCTCATTGTGGAAAGTTTTCCTCATGTGTGTTCAAGAAAACTACAGCTGTGGGATTCATGAGTAGCGGTGATAAGAATACACACGGGGCCTAATAAACACATTTGTGGAACAGTGAAGGAGAATTTAATGCTGGGGTACCAGACGTCAAAAGGGAGGAGAAAAAACATTCTGAAAACAGACCGCATACATCTGTGGGGGCTACAAACCAGCAAGGTTTCTAATTAAGCCCAAGTGGATGTGATAATGCCCAAGTGGATGTGATAATGTGGGAGTGTATAAAATCACAACATTCCACCCACCAGCATGTGATGATAAATATTTATTAGATGATCTAGGATCAAGCTCTAAACTCTCGCTGTGCTTTAGTCATCAGGAGTTTGTTTATTTCCATCAGCGGCACATCTGGACTGCTAACCTTGCATGCTGCTACTTTCATTTTTGTTTCATTCTGGAATTGTACACTGCCAAATAAATTAGCTAATCTTATTTGAAATGTTCCTTATTTGAAATGTTCCTGATAAATCAAAGCAGTTACTGAGTAAATAATAGCAGTTACTGATAATTAACAGCAGTTACTGAGTAAATAATAGCAGATAGTGATAATTAACAGCAGTTTCTGAGTAAATAATAGCAGTTACTGATAATTAACAGCAGTTGCTGAGTAAATAATAGTGATTACTGATAATTAACAGCAGTTACTGAGTAAATAATAGCAGTTACTGATAATTAACAGTAATTACTGAGTAAATAATAGCAGTTACTGATAATTAACAGCAGTTACTGAGTAAATAATAGCAGTTACTGATAATTAACAGCAGTTTCTGAGAAAATAATAGCAGTTACTGATAATTAACAGCAGTTGCTGAGTAAATAATAGCAGTTACTGATAATTAACAGCAGTTACTGAGTAAATAATAGCAGATAGTGATAATTAACAGCAGTTACTGAGTAAATAATAGCAGTTACTGATAATTAACAGCAGTTACTGAGTAAATAATAGCAGTTACTGATGATTAACAGTAGTTACTGAGTAAATAATAGCAGTTACTGATAATTAACAGCAGTTACTGAGTAAATAATAGCGATTACTGATAATTAACAGCAATTTCTGAATAAATAATAGCAGTTACTGATAATTAACAGTAGTTACTGTGTAAATAATAGCAGTTACTGATGATTAACAGTAGTTACTGAGTAAATAATAGCAGTTACTGATAATTAACAGTAGTTACTGAGTAAATAATAGCAGTTACTGATGATTAACAGTAGTTACTGAGTAAATAATAGCAGTTACTGATAATTAACAGCAGTTGCTGAGTAAATCATAGCGATTACTGATAATTAACAGCAGTTACTGAGTAAATAATAGCAGTTACTGAGTAAATAATAGCGATTACTGATAATTAACAGCAGTTTCTGTGTAAATAATAGCAGTTACTGATAATTAACAGCAGTTGCTGAGTAAATAATAGCGATTACTGATAATTAACAGCAGTTACTGAGTAAATAATAGCAGTTACTGATAATTAACAGTAGTTACTGAGTAAATAATAGCAGTTACTGATAATTGAAATTAGTTACTGTGTAAATAATAGCAGTTACTGATATATCAAAGCAGTTACTGAGTAAATAATAGCAGTTACTGATAATTAACAGCAGTTACTGAGTAAATAATAGCAGATAGTGATAATTAACAGCAGTTTCTGAGTAAAAAATAGTGATTACTGATAATTAACAGCAGTTACTGAGTAAATAATAGCAGTTACTGATAATTAACAGCAGTTACTGAGTAAATAATAGCAGTTACTGATAATTAACAGTAGTTACTGAGTAAATAATAGCAGTTACTGATAATTAAAAGTAGTTACTGAGTAAATAATAGCAGTTACTGATAATTGAAATTAGTTACTGAGTAAATAATAGCAGTTACTGATAATTCATAGCAGTTACTAAGTACATGAGCTACATTTCCAATCCTTAAAGCGATAACATTATCAGAAATTTCAATATCTGCACTGAAAATACCCAGAGGCCTAGAGCTGCTGCATAGAGTCTTAGTAGGTTTAAGAGGACGAGTAGGAAGAGCCGTGTTTGTGTCTCTTGAAAAACAGACCTGCTAATGTGATGGAGCATACTACATGGACAGACTCCTTCAGACTCAGATTGGAGATTTTAGGCCTTAAATAATCTGACTGGATCTAAAGTAACCTTAGCCGAGTAAAGATCTGAATTGAAGTTGCAAAATTCTGTATTTATATCCACAGGATCCTTTAGAAAATCTCAATCTGGAGCCAATAAAGTAATAGTTTCTATACAGGAATAGTTTTAATGTCTGTACATAGTGGTCGCCAATTAACCTAAGAACACCACTGTAACCAAGAAAGTAGAACATTTCTATTGCAAGATAAGCCCACTTGCCCTCAACGTAAGGCAGCAAGCCTGTCCACCCCCTTAAAAAAAAACTGGTTTGTCATGAAAAGACGACTCCAGAAACAAAGGGACCCTGTTGAATATGCTATAGAAAGGTTATTACATAGTAAACCAACATTAGGCCAATTAAGTTTTTTTCAAAGATACATCATTTCTAAGTAAGTAACCACTTATTCAGTCTAATAGAACCAAAAAGCTGAATTACGGACTGGTTAGCGGTGAGTTACCGTGGCTGTAGCGTAGTATTCCCAAAACGATCTTTTCACAGATAAAACCGCCGCCATAGTTAGTCAAGTTTTAGTTTTACTCCTCTGGTGATCTGCTCAAGTCGAGGGAATTGTCTGCCTCCTTTCTTGCTGCATGAATCTGAAGATTAAGTGACAGAGCTGGTAAAACCAAGTTTCCCGGCTGCATCGATGGTTGTTGAAAATGTAAGGTGGTGTTCGAGGGTGAAATTGCTACAGTTCACTGAAAAATTATACTTATATATTTTTCTCACCCGCCTTGAGTGGAGATTTGTGTGCAGCCTTAAGAATTGGGTCACGGTCGCTACAGTGAAGGAGGTGATTTATGATTGTCCTTGGAATTGTACTGGAACTGTGGGAGTGGCCAGTGCTATGGGCACTTTATCACTAAGGGGAACCGTTTGGGGAGTGGAGACGTGAAGCAACAGATGAGCTATCATTATCAGTGGTGTAGGGTAGAACCAAGTGGTTTAGATGAAGTGACTGGCTGGTGTATGTCACTGGACCTAGGCCTTCTTAAAAGGACACTGTCTTGTTTTAGGTCAGTAATTTGCTTAATGGACTGGACTTGTTTCTGAGCGTCAATTGCAGGAAAAGGTCAACGTCCACAGCATGAGCTCTGGCACCATCTGTTAGTGTCCTTTGGACTTTCATCTGCAGAAGCTCCCAAGTTTAATACCACTGCCATTAAGAGATAGGACACTATGAAAACTTCAGGACACTTCAGGAACCCATCATTTATATGCAGACATCAAAATACTTGGATCACATTAATTAACATCACCAAGTTTAGTTTATACTGTGTGTCAAAGTTTGGTTAAGCTTCGATTGATATTATCTCTCTTAATTAAAAGGTATTGTTGCTTTATGCACAATCGTCTTCTAAATAACTTCAGCTGAACTTGGAATAGGCTGTTGGCGTTATGCAAGAGAGGAGCATTCTGAGTGGAGATTTGTGTGCAGCCTGAAGAATCCAGTCACGGCCGCTACAACGAAGGTGATATATGATTTCATTGGAATTGTACTGGAACTGTGGGAGTGGTCGAATGGGCTCTCATTTCTTCTCACCTTCCAAGGAGGGGAACAATTTAGAAAGTATCACCGTCTTCATTGCCCACAGGCAGTAGTGCAACTACATACTTTCTGAGGTGTATGCAAATTGTGGTTTTAGACCACAATAATTTATTAGTATGGTGTAGGGCCTCCTTTTGCGGCCAATACAGCATCAATTCATCTTGGGAATGACATATACAAGTCCTGCACAGTGGTCAGAGGGATTTTAAGTCATTCTTCTTGCAGGATAGTGGACAGGTCACTACGTGATGCTGGTGGAGGAAAACGTTTCCTGACTTGCTCCTTCAAAACACCCCAAAGTGGCTCAATAATATTTAGATCTGGTGACTGTGCAGACCATGGGAGATGATCAACTTCACTTTCATGTTCATCAAACCAATCCTTCACCAGTCTTGCTGTGTGTATTGGTGCGTTGTCATCCTGATACACGGCACCGCCTTCAGGATACAATGTTTGAACCACTGGATGCACATGTTCCGTCAGAATGGTTCGGTAGTCCTTGGCAGTGACGCGCCCATCTAGCACAAGTATTGGGCCAAGGGAATGCCATGATATGGCAGCCCAAACCATCACTGATCCACCCTCATGCTTCACTCTGGGCATGCAACAGTCTTTGTGGTACGCTTCTTTGGGGCTTCTCCACACTGTAACTCTACGGGATGTGGGGAAAACAGTAAAGGTGGGCTCATCAGAGAACAATACATGTTTCATTGTCCACAACCCAAGATTTGCGCTCCTTGCACCATTGAAACCGACGTTTGGCATTGGCACGAGTGACCAAAGGTTTGGCTATAGCAGCCCAGCCGTGTATATTGACCCCGACAGACAGTTCTGGTGGAAACAGGAGAGCTGAGGTGCACATTTAATTCTGCCGTGATTTGGGCAGTCGTGGTTTTATGTTTTTGGATACAATCCGGGTTAGAGCACCCCAACATCCCTTTCAGACAGCTTCCTCTTGCATCCACAGTTAATCCTGTTGGATGTGGTTCGTCCTTTTTGGTGGTATGCTGACATTACCCTGGATACCGTGGCTCTTGATACATACAAAAAGACTCTTTCAACCACTTTGAGATGCTTTTCTTCACCCCTACAACATCTTTTTCTCTCTCCCTTTTCCGTTTTCTGTTTTGTGCCCCGGAGAGCTTTTTTTTCTGCCCCTCCATCTTGAACAACCCTGCAGGTGCGCTGCGATGGAAAAAAAACAAAAAAACATGCCTGGGCACGTGCTCTATGGGGCACGTTCTTATGTGCCTGTGTTTGGGAGGAAGTGACAGGAGGGTAGAGGGGAAGGAGTGGATGGGCGCCTGATTAGTGCTGTGCTTCTGTTTTTGATGTGTATTATCATACATGAACAAACAGCTCTTACAGAAAATGCAGACTAGAAATAATTTTCCGGCCTCGATTTGGCTCCCCCTCTAGTGCAGCGCCCCTATGCGTACCCCCTTTTTGCGCCACTGCCCACAGGTATGTAACAATTGCAGACGATGCCCTCTTTGTTGGCTACCTTAACTTCACAATGCTAACTTCTTTGTCACTTCCATTGATTAGTTTTTACACTGTCGGTGCAGGCAGGTTGCTCCTGACACAGTTTGGGTGCCAAAGCTGTTTTATTTAATGGTTGATCTGGTGGTGCCAGCAATCCTGTCTTCGTCCCTGCTGCAGTCGTTGTCAGAGGATTAATTTTTTTTTTTTTTTGCTTCACAAGTTCACACTTTGTTGCATTCTATGGTAGTGTATAGTTGTGAAGCAGAGTAATTAACCCTTCAGCATACGATGATTAGGAGAAAATATTTTATTAGTATGACAAAGTATCTTGTTTTTATGACAAAATATGTTGTGAAAATGACATAAAACTACATATTTATGTAGGTATGACATGCTGAAGGATTTATATGCTTGGCAGCAATATGTCTGTCTCACTGATAAGGAAAACTGAAAAGAAAATCAGGTTTAATGAAAGTTTAGGAAAGCAACAGGGGAAAAAAAGTGCTGGAGGAAACGCACTACGTAGCTATTGTCCTGCACTTGGCTTCACATGAAACATTCTTTTAAATAGTTGAGTGAATGGTTTCCCACATTCTGGGATCTCTTGAGATGTAACAAAACTGGCAGCAGCAGTGCTTTTGGATGTTTCAACTGTGAAAACGCTCTCTCTCTCTCTCTCGCACTAACTTAAATCACTGTATCTACAAAAGAACACAAGGTTGAAACAATTTTGGTCACAAAAGAAATAATTACCAAAGCTCTAATGCATATTACACAGATCTAAATGTAATAAAATACTAATTACACATGTTATGTATGCTTTATAAGCTAGTCCAGTGTCATGGACTGATATAACGTTTACTAAAACCTTTTTTGGGTCTGATATCCTGACAAATAAAAAAAATGTTATGTTATAAATCAATGGGCCTAATTTCAATGTTAAGGACACAAATACTAAAAACACTTTATTTTACAGATGAATTAATAACAAATGAATACAGGATCATTTACACGCAGTGAGTGTAAGGTGCCAACCAGACTCTTGCTAATGTAAAACACAAATGAGGCTTTCCTGAAGGATTCAGAGTCCAGAATCATCTTCACGAAATGAACAGGAATCAAATTCAAAATGCTTAGAAAATGCACATAGATATACAGTACATAACGCAATGTATACAGTCCAAAAAGAGAGAGACAAAAGATGCAGTCCAGAATGAGGAAAAGAGTCAAAAAGTCAAACTACACCATAGCATCCTGAAGACAATGGGCAATGTGAAAGGCTAAATCAGACCATGCCAGCTAAGAAAAAATATCTACTCCAGTTACCCCCTATTATTGACGTTTGAAAGGAAGCCCCTATTACCCATTGACACACTCTTGGGTACCGACTGGGAAAGAGGACTCCTGGGTACAGTGGAAGGGTTGGTAGGAGATTGGGTGAAAGAGCAACAGGTATTCCTTCATTTTGCTTATCTAAGTGCAGAGCGGCAACTGACAACAGCAGTCATGCGACAAATACCAGCAGCACTAAAGGGGAGTGCCCATGTACTTCATAATGGCACCATAGGTGTATAGAAAGAATCACATGCAATGCTGGAACAAGATTGATAATGTCTGGGACAGCAAACCATATCAATTAGTAAGGTGTCTTGATGACGTTGGATGAGATTACACTATTTAAAGAGCTGCAGTCCAGTGTACTTATCCCTTTAAGATGTGTGTGTGTGTGTGTATATATATATATATATATATATATATATATATATATATATATATATATATATATATATATATATATATATATATATATATATATATGTAGTAAAGAACCAGGCAACAGTAACTATGTTGCAAATCCCAGTACTTTTATTGCTCTGGATTTGACATCATTATCATCATCATTTGTCATGTTGCAAGTAACTCGAAAGACACTTTGACATCCAAATTGAGCGTCCAGAGCTTCTAAACTAAGATGCCTCTGTAAAAATTCGATTGGAAAAAAATATGGTTTTGGTCAGCTGTGGTTAAAAAATCTGAGTTGCATGAAATTGTGTTGCATGTTTTGTTGTTAATAAATTTGGATATGCCAAAATGAATTGGCCTGGCAGTCTGAACAAAACCCCTAATACCAGAATGTGGAGAACTTCCAATTGTCTGATGATAGAGGGCGCTCTTGAGCAAGTGCCAAATGAGTGAGTTCTTGTGGTGCTTGTGTACAAATTCATAACTTGTGAATGCCTAAGCTCTTTTACACAGAATCATTTCCCAAATAAAACATGTTGACTTCATAACAGTGCAGTATACTTCTGAATTAGCTCTCTCGGCCTACAGGCAGTAACTTTCAGTACTGTAAAGTTTTCAGCAGCTGGTAATTAAACACACACTAACACACCACCTCCGTGTCAGTGTCACTGTAGTGCTGAGAATGACCCACTACTTGTAATTTACTGCCTTGTGGGAGTCCTGACTGCTGAGGAACTGGGGAACAAAGTATACAGAGAAACAGATGGACTACAGTCTGTAATTGTAGAACTACAGAGTGCTCCTATGTGGTAAGTGGAGCTGATAAATCAGTGTACATGTTTTAAATGACGTGCTCAGTGAGTGTAGGTGTAGTTTTTTTTTATTTTTTCTGAGCACAGCCATATTCAGATTACACTAAAACATTAAAATGTTGCATCAGTGTTTGTTTTGAAAGAAAGACATTCCAGCATCTGGTTCCCGGTTCTGAAACCACAGAGAACTGGATCTACCTTATAGGGAAATTTAAGCCAGCACTGGTGCTTTTACTCAGCAACAACAACATGTGTTATCTACGGTCCTCACTGTTAAATGGAGATAATATTGACGACATCCTTTCACTTTTCTTTTCAAGTTCTTTGTGATGATTAGAGGGCAGGATGGTTTTATTCCATGGTTTTATTAAAATCCATAACAAAAAAAGAATCTAAAAAGACAAGTAAATAAAGAAAGAACGCTAGACCTCAATATGTTTAAATAGAAAGAAAACGAACAGCTCTAATTAAGCATAAAACAATACAAAGAAACATGTAGATCATATCTTAAGCTCCAGTTTGAAGAACTAAGTGTAGTTCCAGATTTCTCCTGGACACCTCAGACATTGTATGAATGTCTTCAGTTCCTTCAGCAGCAATCTTGATTTAGCTTAATGAAGTACTGAGCAGTCAAAACAGGTATTAGATGAGAACTGTTAATAATACTGGGTTGTTTCCACAAGGAGAAGCTTGGAAAGGGTTAAATAAACACACTGCATATGTTAAAGCTCTACTTACTGTATTAATACTGTTATTGTCCCAATGTCTCAGTGCTCTCATGTCATGTTACCTTTTGGTTTTCTCCTATTAGTTCATGCTGTTTATATTCAGATCTGCCAGAGTTACCAGCTACATTCTGAAACGTTCCACAGGCTCTATATTAATCTAAATCATAACTAACTTTGTTACTTTTCTCTTTCTGAGGTAATAACCGCCCACCTGTCCTGCCGAATACTGTTGGAGGACTGACCATTAGGGCCCCCTTGTCACCTGGCACCACCAATTTGTTACATCCTTAACTGCTTTTACGATTTAGACTCAGCTTTAGTTCAATAAACTGTAACTACTGTTCAACCACTGGAGGGTGGGTCTCCCCTTGTGAGTCTGGTTCCTCCCACGGTGTGTTCCTCCAGTTTTGAGTAAGTTTGTTCTTGCTCACAGGTGATAAAGTGTTGTGACTTCATGTTTTCATGTTTTCAAACTCCTGCAGAGCTGCTTTGTGACATCATGGTTGTAAAAAGCACTGTATAAATAAATTTGACTTGGCGTGAGAATACACTGGAAGGAAAAAGAAACCAATTAAAACAGAAAACACTACTTTTACAAACTCTCTTATTAATGATGGCTGTCAAAACAAGTACTAGTTAAACACACTTAGCTGCACAGACGCCAGACTTGAAGTCATAGTCATAGTTAAGAAGCCAGCGTGGGTCAACAAACACATCATGCTGTTCAACTACTGACTCATTCACCATTTAGTGTACTCCGGTTTCCTCCCACAGACCAAAGACATGCATGTTAGGTTGATCACTCACTCTAAACTGCCCCATAGGTGTAAGAGTGTGCGTGAGTGTAGGTTGGTCATGCCATTGACTGGTGACTGGTCATTGGTGTACCCCACCTTCTCCCAATGGTACTGGGATTGGCTCCAGCCCCCCTGTGACCCTGAAAAGCAGGATAAACAGAAGATAATAGATGGATGCAATGAATGGTCGGTGTCATTTGAGATCTCTTATTCATAATATTACATGATTGTTTATTAACAAGGTGCTCTGAATGAGCTGTGCTCTTTTGTCAGTTCTCTTACTAAACATGCCTGTGGGATGCCAGCTATTCACCACTAGCATCAGTTCACAATTCTAATACAAAGTGTTTCTCTTTTCAAACCTTTCTTTACAGTCACCGTACATTTAGAAGTAGTCCAAACAAAAATATATACTTTGTAATTGTAGATTTTATATCTGTACTACACTTTCCATTCAGCTGGATTTGATGGGAAAACTATGAATCTGGCAACCCTGCATAATAGAAAAAGAACCATTGAGTGAAGCAGCAGTTGCTGTATGGGTCCTGCAGGCCACTGAACGCAGTTCATGCTGTTCTGTGCAGTTTCACAGGAAGTTGGCAACTGGTTGTTGGCAAGTTGGTAAAACAGGGCTTGTGAAGCCAAGAAAACACAACACACACACACACAACTACTGAAAGGACAAGAATCATAGGAGGCAGGTCATGAAAGGAGACAGGAGGATGGCTAGATGTGGGAAAGTAAACAGGATGGGAGAAACAGACAAAGACAGTGCAAAACAGGATGTTACATCATTCATAAATGTGCTTATTAAAACTTTTCCGGGCAAGGCTTACAGTGGCAGGACAAAATATGCTAACCCTTTAAAATGACCTGGTTTTCTGCATTAATTGGTCATTGATCTACATCTAAGTGCCATGAATGGACAGACTTAATGTGCTTAATCTAATACCACACAAACAATTATAATATTTCATGTCTGTATTGGACACATCCAGTAAACATTCACCGTGCTGGTGGAAAACAGACTTCAACAAAAGCTAATTAGAGTCAGGAGCTAGCAAACCTGGAGTCCAATCAATGAAACAGGATTGGAGCGAGGTGTAGAGCTACTTTGACTTATAAAAGACACTCAAACTTTGTGAGTTTGTTATTCACAAGAAGCATCTGCTGACAGAGATCTCCGAAGACCTGCGATCAAGGATTGTTGATTTTCATAAAACTGGAAAGGCGAACAAAGTAATCTCCAAGACTTTAGGTATTAACCAGTCCACAGTTAGACACACTGTCTACAAATGGAGATGATTTAGTACTGTGGCTACTCTCCCTAGAAGTGGGCGCCCTGCCAAGTTGACTCCAAAGGCACAGCGCAGGATGCTCAGAGAAGTAAAAAAACGAACCCTAGAGTAACAGCTAAAGGCTTGAGGGAATTATTGGAACTGGATAACATCTCTGTTCATGAGTCTACCATATGCAAAACTTATTGAACAGGCATGGTGTCCATAGCAGGACACCACAGAGAAAGCCACTGCTTTCCAAAAAAAACATCACTGCATGCCTGAAGTTTTCCAAAGAGTACCTTAACACCCCACAACGCTGCTGGGGAAAATGTCCTGTGAACTGATGAAACATAACATGAAAACACCGTCCCAACTGTGAAGTGCTGTGGTGAGAGCATCACGATTTAAGGGCTGCTTTGATGTTTCACGGCCTGGACCCAAGGAAAATGAATTCTTAAGTTTATCAATGTATTCTACTGAATAATGTCAGGCTGGCTGGCTGTCAGCAGTAGAAGTTAGAAGTTCATGCAGCAGGACAATGACCCTAAACATCAAAGTAAATCTACTACAGAATGACTTCAGAAAAGAAAATCTATCTTTTGGAGTGGCCCAGTCAGAGTCCAGACCTGAACCCAATAAAAATGCTGTGGAATGACCTAAGAAAGTCTGGCTGAGCTGAAGCAGTTCTGTAAGGAAGAATGGTCCAAAATTGCTCCTGATCATTGTGCAGGTCTCATCAGCAGCTACCGGAAACACTCGTTGAAGGTTACTGCTGCCAAAGGAGATTCCAAGGGTTCGGTTACTTTTTCCACCAGCACTGTGAATGTTTACTGGATGTGTCTGAAATATTAGAATTGTTTGTGTGGTATTAGGTTAAGCACATTGTGTTTATACTTGGGACTTAGATATAGATCAGATCACGTTTTATGACCAATTAATACAGAAAACCAAAGGGTTTCAAAGGGTTCACGTACTTTTTCTTACAACTGTATTATGATTATACAAGTAAATATTTGGATGCAAAATCAAAACAATATATCTGTAAGGCGACTGAGATGAGGCAAACCCTTGCAGATATTAAATGTAGGTGAAAAAAAAGAGGGGTAGCAATATTAATCTTAAACTCAATAAGTTTTAACTTATATCTGAGATAAGGGGTAAAGATGGTAGATTTTTTCTGGTTAAAGGTAAAAAAAGTTACAGAAAGTTACAGAACCCCTGGATTAAGCTTTCCCTCACTGTTTGGCTGGAGATAATCAAAGGCTTTCAACTCCAGGGAGAAGCAAAATTACTTAGCTGGCCAGCTTTTGATCCAGACTTTGTTCCAGGGTCTCTGGATAATAGATACAGGCAATGGGCTCAGTGTGGTGTTACAGCCTTGTGCAAAATTGTAAACAATTGGGAATTAAAGAGCTTCCAGTCTCTGTGTCAGGGGTTTGGACTGGGTAAAAAGGATTTCAATAGGTATTTGCAGCTGCGCCACTACTTTGAAAAAGTGGTAAAAAGTTTAAACATAAAAGAACCTTCACTGTTTATTCAAATATTTATATCTGCATCTGACTCAGGAAGTAGTAAAGGCCTTATAGGACGACTGAATTCAGCCATAAGATCCCAAAATCCCAAAATCTGTAAATAAGTGTGATGCTTTTCTGCTAAAGGTACTTTTATCAGCTGGGAAAAAAATGATTACAAAGTGCTGGCTGAAAAGAGAACCTCCCACCATGGATCTCTTCATAGAGACTGTCAATTATCTACACCGGATGGAAATTATGACATTGTCTCTGAGACTACAGAAAGAAAAAGGATTTAGGTACTGGCGGAAGAACAATCCATTTGTTTCCATCCTTTTCCTCCTATGGGTGTATATATAATGGTGTACTTAGAGATTTATGGTATTCTATTCCTTTGCTGCTGTCCTACTTGACCTCTGTTTATGTTTTTGTTCACATCTATGTTGTATTGTTTGTGTTTTTGTATTGTTCGAGAAAATTCAATAAAAAAATAAAAGTTTAAAAAAAATGTAGGTGAACTTTAGTATCAAAAGAAATGCTCAAAAGCATAATAAATAGAATGAAGGGTATGTGGGCGTGTGAGTTTTCAGTAGTTCTCCAATCAAAATGTATGTATGAAGTGGTAAACTTTCAAAATTGAACAAACTACGGCTTGAATTTTGTTCTTAAATGTTAAAGTTTAGTCAAAACTCACCTTAATGATTATGCTAACTCTAGCTAGGATTCTAGTGTTTGTTGTGCTAGACTAGCAGGGATTTGCATAAACACTTTTCTGCCGAGGTTGAAGGTAGCTTCTTATTTGAGATTTCTATTGCACTAGGCACGGTTACATGCAGCCTGATAATCTGTTAATAATCGAACTAATAGCAGTTTAGGATTGGAATTGAATACGTCCATATATACACCTCAGTGGGGACAGTCCAGTCTGATTGTGGCCTTACCGAATACAGTTGCTATCTGATTGAATAAAGTGGGTGATCCTGTCAATAATCCATTAAATTGAAGAAGGCAGTTACGTAAAAGCCTGCATCATTCTAGTGGACGCATTTTAAATATGGCTGGAGCCAAAAACTGGTCTGTGGCTGAGACAAAGATTTTACTTTGAACTTGAAATGCTTAAAAATTACAGGATGGTTAGCCCTGAAGTTTGCAATAACAAGCTGTTAGACAAGTATATGAATGAATGAAAGACAGTGGCTTCACACAAACTAGCTATAGGCAGCCTGAAAGAGGCTCCAGAGTCATGAGTCACCCAGTCTCAGGCAGGCCTTTGCAACAATACCTCAAAGGCCTCTTTAGCCTTCTCAGAATGTAACGACTCATTATTGCTGGCCAAATAGCAGAGGCACTCACCCACAGACCCCTTCTCCAAGCCGGGGTCAAAAACACAGGCAGGGAGCATCAAAGATTCCTATCAGCGAAACCAGGAAAAAATAACAATAACCAGCGTCGAAACTAGGGATTATAAGCACAAAGGAAGCATTGCTTGGAACAGAGTTTTTGCAAAGGAAAGGAGACAGGAATAACAAAGAGGTTTAAGTAGCAGCCCCAAGGGGTTTTGCATCAGCTGCAGGTGCGTCACAACTGCGTCAGTGGTCACAGGTGGATGTCCACTTTACATTTTTGGCCATTCATTGTGCAATTTATACACGATGTTGAGGGCAGCAGGCCTTTTCAAACTATGTTAGGAAATTAAAACCTACAAAGATTGAGGTGTTTTTTTCTGAGAGCAGCAATAACTGCAGCATTTAAGTTGGGACGGACATTCCATGTCATACTTGAAGCTTATGTCCAGTTTCACAGTAATACTTTCTGTCGAGGGGCTGGTATAGAGCTGCTGCCCCTGTGTCCTGGTTCTAACAAGCCACTGATTAACTGGGCTGGCAGAAGTCCTAGAGCAGGGGTCACTCTCCGGGTCATGGTCCGGGTCCAGACCCAGACGTTGTCCAATGCGAACCCAAACAGATAAACTATTGAGAATGATTTAGTTTTGACTAAATGTCTTTACGGTATACAGGCTGTATATACGGTATACAGGCTTTATGGCACAGTGAATTCAGAGACCAATCGCGTGTGCTGTAAGATCACCAAGGGCTCTCCTCAGCCAATCAGGGGTGCGTTTTTCAAAATGTACTTCATAACTTCATACTTAAGAACATTCTTAAAATTATGAATGTTTCCAGAAAGCCTTCATAACTAACATAGTCCGTAAAGTCATTTGCAAATGTAAGAGTAGTCAAAACTTCTTTGTTTGAAGTTCATATGCAGTTCTGTCTTAAAAACAAAAGAGGCTGCAAATCATCCTTTTAAAAGCGCATTGTTCTGTGCATGGACACTACACGTATTTAAAATCACTTTTGAAAGTGTAAATGCATCACTTAAATGACATCCAACATCAACAAATATCATATCCCACAGCTTGAATTATATAAACAGTCTACCACTCTGAAGGTCCTGAGCTTAATACTGCGCATAAATGTACATTTTACTTTTTTTATTTTTAGTTCATCCTGTAGAAAATTTGCGTTTGCGTGGCTGGTGTGCCGTGCTAGAAAGGTTAATCGCGTGCTTATTTATAGGCTCGGCGTGCTATAGACAACAATTTCAAGCGAATTTTTAAAATTTATTTTTTACATAAAAATAATGTAAATCCTTATTTGTTGTTCTTTTTTTATTATAATTATTTACATAACAATACATGTGTGGCATAATAATTAGGAAACTTATGTAAATGGGTGGTTCCGTTTTCGATTGGCAGTGCCTATTCAGCACTGATGCGGGGGGCGGAGTCAACAAAGAGCTACTTGAAACTAGTTCGTAAGTTTGGAGACTAAGAAAGCATTTGGGAAACACTCGCAAAATTGGGGTTCCTAAAGTTAAATCGTTCTTAAAGTTGTTTGTAAAAAGATTAATCGTTATCAGGAAACACACCCCAGATATGTGCACATTGGGGCAAGGTATAAAGCGAGGAGCAGCAGAATAACATGCTCTAAAAACAGAAAAGTTAACAGCGAAAACTGTTTGTTTAACTAGGAACGGTTCTGGAATGGACTCGCTCGTCTAGTTTTGGAGAATACCGCTCTGTAAAATCAACATGTCAATCTGTGAAGCTGAGTTAACAAGAAGACGCACGTTTTATTTACTTTCTCTACAAATAAATACTTTAAGATACACTTCTTTCGAAAGAAATCTGTTTTTTATGTACCCCTTATTTTTACCTAAAGTAAGGAAAAAAACATTTATTTGGAGGTTTATAAATAAGTTCAGTTCAGCATTTAGTCAGTAAATATACTGAAATATACTGAACGTTATGTGTGATGTTTCAGTAGCTGATGGTATAAGATGCTGATACTAGGCTACTTCAGTAAACAGGATACGCCACTTTAATCATAACACACGTTAGAAATGATGATGGTCTGGAACTTGGCCTGAAGAAATCTCCTCTAACTGGACCTTACTGACTTAATTAAATACCCTGTCGTAGAGTGATGTTTGTATCCAGTGGATGTCGGTTTCATCCATTGGAAATTAAAACATGACTGATTGATTCTGTCGCTGACACTGTCACTTTATAATCATACAGATGGTCAAATGACTGCTAATGGACTTCACTCTTCAGTTCTTAAAGCCATAACCAATAGAAGAGCTTCCTTAGCCATGGATTCCATGAAAAAAATCCTATTTTTGATTTTGTGATTCATTTGAACAAAGGTTTAGTTATGCATATATGTGAGAATTTCAACTATAACTTTGTTATCTGATTCAGAACAAGACTTATCGTATTAACACTCCTAGAAATCATTAGTCTGTCTTAAAATGTCCAGAGGGCCCTGAGAGTTCTGACTCTGTATCTGTGTAACGTCTGAAATGATAACCATGTGGTGGGCTCAACTCACCACCTCACTACATAGTAAACATAGATAGACATTTGAATTTATTTAATCTGATTCTACAGTTGATGCAGTTTCAGATGGTCCACATTTTTCTTCATCCTTGTTTGTTGTGAGTTGGTTCCCTGAGGGCCAGATTGGGAAACACCTCCAAAGTCATTGCAATACTTACATCATTAAGAGTTGAAGTTTGGATTTTGTTCCTGTTGTTAACGAGGGCAAAAAAAATGGGGAGCAACTGTGGAGCCATGTGCAATCTTGTGAAGCAGAATCTATAGAATCTATAGACCTAGAGAAGAGGTTTATGAGTGATCGTAGCTTGCAAAGGAGCCAACTTGTAGCCCTCCACAAACAAAACCTTGCGTGACTCGGCTGTGTTAAATGACATATAAAGCCCTACACATTCTCACACCGGAGTACCTACAAGAGCTCATTTCCTATTATGAACCACGACCTTTACTCATATCACAGGATGCTGGTGTTCTACTGGTTCCTAAAATTCAGACATCAATGAGAGGAAGAGCTTTTTCCTACAAAGCCCCCAGATCTCCCATAATCTCCCAGTTAACGTTTGGGACTCTGACACAGTCTTAACCTTTAAGTCTAGACCAAAGACAAATTTGTTTTGTTAAGCTTTTGGTGATTAATCTTTCCTGATCATCAGAGCCTCTCCCTCAACTAACATCGACCGAAGCACTGAGTTGACAGCTCACAGTGAAAGGATGTGCTGGAACGCGGGTAGAATTCTTCAGATCTGAAGCAAGCGTGGGATCTGACTTCCTTCAATCTCTCTCTTAAAGATGAAAGCTTTAAGTGCTGTTTACATGACTTTCTGCTTCCTCTCAAAGATGAAAGCTTGATGCGCGGTTTATCTGATGGGGACACTTTTGGTGGGCTACCATGCCATGCATGACTAGTCGGATGTCTTTAAATCTTTTTTGAACACCACACTCTTAAAGGTCATGTGTTAAATTACAACATACATGCTTGTCTTGCAGTCTGCAACAGTATCACCAAACGTGTTATCCGTGTTATAACGTGTTGCAGAAATATTTCATGTTATAACTGAACTCGGTAACACTTCCTATGAATCCGGCATTTATAATCCCTTCATAAGGTGTTATATGGCATACACAATATCTTACAATGCCGGTTATGAGCCTGTAGAAGTAGTTTTAGTGACATACACTACTCAAAAGTTTGGGATCACAGTGAAATGTTCTTGTTTTCAATGGAGTATCTTCTTCCTTAACACAACAATGGACTGACGAGTCTCTAAAGAAAGTTATTTCTTTCTGGCCATTTTGAGTCGGTCAGCAAGCAGTCAACTGCTGATGCTTCAGATACTAAACTAACCTAGAATGTTGTTCTCCCTTTTATGCTCACTTATTAGTAGAATGTTTTTCAGCTGTGCATCACAATTGAGCAAGAGTGTCCTAACATCCAATTAGTCCAATAACATCCTTAACTTGGATTGGCGGCCGTGCCAGGTAGGGGTGTGTTTAAAAAAACAATTTTTCAATTCAAATCGATCTTTATTTTAACAATCAGATATCGATTCATATAAACCCGAGATCGATTTTTAAAATTGCAACAGTGTTACGAACACAGCACATAAAGATCAGAGTGTTGTAAAGCCTCTTTCCAAAGAAGAGGACCTGAGTCTACGGCTGAAGGTGCTAAATGTAAAACATCCACTCAAACCTCTGGATGTCTGCTCCCACCATTCTGTGGAGGAGAACCAGCACCAGAGCATCCTTATCCAGAGAAATGTTTCGGTTATGAAGCTCTGAGTAAGCAGACACGTCGGGTGTTTGCGAGTTAAGTAACTGTTTTCTGATCAGTGTCCACCGTGGGGGCTGTAACTAACACCCACGCAGAGTGTCTCGGGCAGCTGGCTTGACTTGGGTTTAACAGGCTTTCAGAAATATAAACTCACCGTCTTTATGTAGGAGTACACGGCCGACCTTCCCACTGTGCAGGTACTGATAAGTTTTAGTACTTGTATAGTTTTTCATTGCTGAACCATCTACACCTTCCAAGAGTACAAAATAAATAAAAACGTCGCCGTAGGTAACCTCAGACCACCTTTTCATATAATCCACCCACTGTGTTGTTAACCTCGGAGGAGACATTGTTGTCCCATTCAAACTTCTTATTGCTTCTCTGGTCTCCTCCCATGTAACTGTATTCATTTTGGTTAGCTGACCGGAAGTTCTAACACAAAGGCAGAAGAAACACACGCTTGAAAGTGGGTGTGGCGAAATACGGTGAATATAAACACTAATGTTTTTAGTAATGGTAGGTTGAGTGTTCCTTGTACGTTTACTACATTAGTTCTCTGAAAATCTCTTTTCATATTCAAACAAAACATATTATTGTAACTGAAATATCCCTAAATTAATCAATATTGAATTGAATCGAATTGATTCGGAAATCGAATTGAATTGTCAATCGGTATCGAATCGATCCGGGAAATCAGTGGCGATACCCAGCCCTAGTACCAGGAGATTTAGGCAGAGGAATTGCTGATAATAGGACTATATGCAAAATAAGCCTCTATACAAAAATAGACTTTAATACAAACATTTTTATTCTTTAAAAATCATCTAATACACTTAAATCAATTGTGAAATGGACAATATTGTTTGTAAATTGCATGAAAATTGCATGAAATGAAATTCTAAAGTGATCCTAACCTTTTGAGCAGTAGTGTACACTTTATAACATAAACGTATATAACTTTATAATGTCAGGTTTCATAACGCAATAAAACATCTATCCATAAGAACATTGTAATGCACAATAACAGACAATAACAAGGTTCTAGTATATAGACAGTATATCTATAAATAGAACATTTTATAGAATTTGTTCATTTATAATGTTAAAAAACTGTATTGCTAGACTAGCTGGCCACAGGTGCTACAGGTGCTAGACTGTCAGCAGTTGGTAACCAAAGATGAATAGTTAGCAGCACAGAGAGCTGCTTAATGTTGACCAGTAGATAAACAACAATAAATTATAGCTGTCTTGTTTAGTAATATAATTAATATTAGCAATGGTTTTAAGCTGCTGTGCTCACTTATTGTCACTCATAAGTCCTGTATTTACAGTTGGACGTAATTACCATACTTCACTTAAAGCCTGTAATGACCAGCCATAAAGGCTGTATAACAATAGTTATACTTATGAATATATAATTTGCCATAAAAGGTTCTTCATAAAGTATTATGTTTAGAATTAGAGCTACTTTAGAGAAGTTTTAAAAGTGTACATATGGCTTATATAATATGTAATGCATTATGAATACAGGATTCATAGATAGTGTTACCCTGAACTCTAGTTTTTTAGATTTGGTTTCATTTTTATTTCAATACATCTACTGTTAGGGGTCAGTTTTGGAAACTCAGTGTGCTAGATTCTAGTTTAGTTTTAGTTTTCAGACACCTCATTAACAAAATATTGCATGAATTTTCTGAGTACGATCCACCACATGCTCTGTGGTGGTCCTGTGGAGAGTCCTGACCTTTACAGAACTGGGTAAAAGTGCAGACTACAGTCTGTGAGTGTAGAACTGCAGATCTGTATGTAAGGAGGAACTGATGAAATGGACATGGAGTGTACATACAGGGATGTGTTGTGAAAGTTTACCCTCAAACATTTATTTATTTTTATTGTACATTTACAGGTATTTGTTTACTGACCGGTTAAAAGAAACTTCATGGTCTTTATTTGCAGGAAGGAGGACCACTGGACTTTGTTTACTAAAAGGGATGAGAACGCCACCCCATAAATAAAGACATCCGTCTGAAATTGAATTAGTCCCAAACGTAAACAAGTGTGAGTTAAACTAAAATTGGCATAGGAAGTGGAAGTGGTGGGGTGTTTGGAGTGTGATGACATTATGAGGGATGTCCGGCAGCGATGGAAAGAAATTAAATATGGATGAAAAGGAGGTTATGACCTGCATAATGACTTACTTACTCATGCCAAAAGCCTTTGGGTTACATGACTACACTATGTCTAAATGTCTGTATCCTGTCTGAAGTGAACAATGCAAGAACTGTCTATGGCAGAAGCAGCAACCACCATTCGGCATTTAAATGTAAGAACCATGTCTGCTTATCATAAACAATCATATCAGTGAAGCAGAACCCAAACAAGAAGCTGAATACTGCACGTCTCTCGCTTGTTTCTAGAAAGGGCACAGACTTGGGTGAAGAACTCTGTGATGAGTTAAGATGGACTGATTAAACACAAAGCAGCTGCATTGTTCAAAAGAAATGGTCCATCATGATGTCATGACCAGTGATTTTAAACATGCTATCAGGTTCCCAATGTTGACATGTCATGCTTATCTTTTGTTCAAGGTTTCTATAAATGTTCTCTAAATGGTTTACACTAAATGATTATCATTCTCAATAATACTCCTTTACTTGTAGTGGAAGAGTTTGTAAAAACTGAAGTTTGCATTGCTCCATATTTATTCATATTTAACAAAATCAGATTTTCAGCTTAATGACGATGACAGAACATTTGCCCACAGAACACTAACATCTGTATTAAAGCAAATTCATTACTTAATGTAAGCCTATGAAGCATTAATAGGTTATTTGCTTTGTTTCATATTAAAATGAGGGTATTTTGCTTTGGTTGACCATGTAAACAAATGTAAACATTGATTTGAAGCATTTGTAATGTTTGAATTGAAGCAATATATTGATATATTGATAAACAAATGTAAACATTGATTTGAAGCATTTGCAATCTTTGAACAGAAGGAATATATTGATATATTAATAAACAAATGTAAACATTGATTTGAAGCATTTGCAATCTTTGAACAGAAGGAATATATTGATATATTAATGAACAAATATAAACATTGATTTGAAGCATTTGCAATCTTTGAACTGAAGGAATATATTGATATATTAATAAACAAATGTAAACATTGATTTGAAGCATTTGCAATCTTTGAACAGAAGGAATATATTGATATATTAATAAATAAATGTAAACATTGATTTGAAGCATTTGCAATCTTTGAACAGAAGGAATATATTGATATATTAATGAACAAATATAAACATTGATTTGAAGCATTTGCAATCTTTGAATTGAAGGAATATATTCATATATAAATAAACAAATGTAAACATTGATTTGAAGCATTTATAATCTTTGAATTGAAGGAATATATTGATAAACAAATGTAAACATTGATTTAAAGCATTTGTAATCTTTAATTTGAAGGAATATATTGATAAACAAATGTAAACATTGATTTGAAGCATTTGTAATGTTTAAATTGAAGGAATATATTGATATATTGATAAACAAATGTAAGCATTGATTTGAAGCATATGTAATTTTTGAATTAAAGGAAAATATTGATATTGATAAACACATGTAAACATTGATTTGAAGCATTTGCAATCTTCAAATTGAAGGAATATATTGATATATTGATAAACAAATGTAAGCATTGATTTGAAGCATATGTAATTTTTGAATTAAAGGAAAATATTGATATTGATAAACACATGTAAACATTGATTTGAAGCATTTGCAATCTTCAAATTGAAGGAATATATTGATAAACAAATGTAAACATTGATTTGAAGCATTTGCGATCTTTGAACTGAAGGAATATATTGATATATTGATAAACAAATGTAAACATTGATTTGAAGCATTTGTAAACTTTGAATTGAAGGAATATATTGATATATTGAAAAACAAATGTAAACATTGATTTAAAGCATTTGCGATCTTTGAATTGAAGGAATGTATTGATATATTGACAAACAAATGTAAACATTGATTTGAAGCATTTGCGATCTTTGAATTGAAGGAATATATTGATATATTGAAAAACAAATGTAGACATTGATTTAAAGCATTTGCGATCTTTGAATTGAAGGAATGTATTGATATATTGACAAACAAATGTAAACATTGATTTGAAGCATGTGTAAATTTTGAATTGAAGGATTATATTGATAAACAAATGTAAACATTGATTTGAAGCATGTGTAAATTTTGAATTGAAGGATTATATTGATATATTGATAAACAAATGTAAACATTGATTTGAAGCATGTGTAAACTTTGAATTGAAGGATTATATTGATATATTGATAAACAAATGTAAACATTGATTTGAAGCATGTGTAAACTTTGAATTGAACGATTATATTGATATTCATAAACAAATGTAAACAGTGATTTGAAGCATTTGCGATCTTTGAAATGAAGGAATATATTGATATATTGATAAACAAATGTAAACATTGATTTGAAGCATTTGTAATCTTTGATTTGAAGGAATATATTTATATAGTGATAAACAAATGTAAACAGTGATTTGAGGCATTTGCGATCTTTTAAATGAAGGAATATATTGATATATTGATAAACAAATGTGAACATTGATTTAAAGCATTTGCTATCTTTGAACTGAAGGAATATATTGATAAATTGATAAACCAATGTAAACATTGATTTGAAGCATTTGCAATATTTGAATTGAAGGAATATATTGATAAACAAATGTAAACATTGATTTAAAGCATTTGTAATCTTTGAATTGAAGGAATATATTGATAAACAAATGTAAACATTGATTTGAAGCATTTGCAATCTTTGAATTGAAGGAATATATTGATATAATAATAAACAAATGTAAACATTGATTTGAAGCATATGTAAACTTTGAATTGAAGGAAAATATTGATAAACACATGTAAACATTGATTTGAAGCATTTGCGATCTTTGAACTGAAGGAATATATTGATAAACAAATGTAAACATTGATTTGAAGCATTTGCGATCTTTGAATTGAAGGAATATATTGATATATTGAAAAACAAATGTAGACATTGATTTAAAGCATTTGCGATCTTTGAATTGAAGGAATGTATTGATATATTGACAAACAAATGTAAACATTGATTTGAAGCATGTGTAAATTTTGAATTGAAGGATTATATTGATAAACAAATGTAAACATTGATTTGAAGCATGTGTAAATTTTGAATTGAAGGATTATATTGATATATTGATAAACAAATGTAAACATTGATTTGAAGCATGTGTAAACTTTGAATTGAAGGATTATATTGATATATTGATAAACAAATGTAAACATTGATTTGAAGCATGTGTAAACTTTGAATTGAACGATTATATTGATATTCATAAACAAATGTAAACAGTGATTTGAAGCATTTGCGATCTTTGAAATGAAGGAATATATTGATATATTGATAAACAAATGTAAACATTGATTTGAAGCATTTGTAATCTTTGATTTGAAGGAATATATTTATATAGTGATAAACAAATGTAAACAGTGATTTGAGGCATTTGCGATCTTTTAAATGAAGGAATATATTGATATATTGATAAACAAATGTGAACATTGATTTAAAGCATTTGCTATCTTTGAACTGAAGGAATATATTGATAAATTGATAAACCAATGTAAACATTGATTTGAAGCATTTGCAATATTTGAATTGAAGGAATATATTGATAAACAAATGTAAACATTGATTTAAAGCATTTGTAATCTTTGAATTGAAGGAATATATTGATAAACAAATGTAAACATTGATTTGAAGCATTTGCAATCTTTGAATTGAAGGAATATATTGATATAATAATAAACAAATGTAAACATTGATTTGAAGCATATGTAAACTTTGAATTGAAGGAAAATATTGATAAACACATGTAAACATTGATTTGAAGCATTTGCGATCTTTGAACTGAAGGAATATATTGATAAATTGATAAACCAATGTAAACATTGATTTGAAGCATTTGCAATATTTGAATTGAAGGAATATATTGATAAACAAATGTAAACATTGATTTAAAGCATTTGTAATCTTTAAATTGAAGGAATATATTGATAAACCAATGTAAACATTGATTTGAAGCATTTGCAATATTTGAATTGAAGGAATATATTGATAAACAAATGTAAACATTGATTTAAAGCATTTGTAATGTTTGAATTGAAGCAATATATTGATATATTGATAAACAAATGTAAGCATTGATTTGAAGCATATGTAATCTTTGAATTGAAGGAAAATATTGATATTGATAAACACATGTAAACATTGATTTGAAGCATTTGCAATCTTTGAATTGAAGGAATATATTGATAAACAAATGTAAACATTGATTTGAAGCATTTGCGATCTTTGAATTGAAGGAATATATTGATAAACAAATGTAAACATTGTTTTGAAGCATTTGTAATTTTTGAATTGAAGAAATATATTGATATATTGATAAACAAATGTAAACATTGATTTGAAGCATGTGTAAACTTTGAATTGAAGGATTATATTTATATACAAATGTAAACATTGATTTAAAGCATGTGTAAACTTTGAATTGAAGGATTATATTGATAAACAAATGTAAACATTGATTTGAAGCATGTGTAAACTTTGAATTGAAGGATTATACTGATATATTGATAAACAAATGTAAACATTGATTTGAAGCATGTGTAAACTTTGAATTGAAGGATTATATTGATATATTGATAAACAAATGTAAACATTGATTTAAAGCATTTGCGATCTTTGAATTGAAGGAATATATTGATATATTGACAAACAAATGTAAACATTGATTTGAAGCATGTGTAAACTTTGAATTGAAGTAATATATTTTTATATATTGATAAACAAATGTAAACATTGATTTGAAGCATGTGTAAACTTTGAATTGAAGGAATATATTGATATATTGATAAACAAATGTAAACATTGATTTGAAGCATTTGTAATGTTTGAATTGAAGCAATATATTGATATATTGATAAACAAATGTAAGCATTGATTTGAAGCATATGTAATCTTTGAATTGAAGGAAAATATTGATATTGATAAACACATGTAAACATTGATTTGAAGCATTTGCAATCTTTGATTTGGAGGAATATATTGATAAACAAATGTAAACATTGATTTGAAGCATTTGCAATCTTTGAATTGAAGGAATATATTGATAAACAAATGTAAACATTGATTTGAAGCATTTGCAATCTTTGAATTGAAGGAATATATTGATATATTAATAAACAAATGTAAACATTGATTTGAAGCATCTGTAAACTTTGAATTGAAGGAATATATTGATAAACAAATGTAAACATTGATTTGAAGCATTTGCGATCTTTGAATTGAAGGAATATATTGATAAACAAATGTAAACATTGTTTTGAAGCATTTGTAATATTTGAATTGAAGAAATATATTGATATATTGATAAACAAATGTAAACATTGATTTGAAGCATGTGTAAACTTTGAATTGAAGGATTATATTGATATACAAATGTAAACATTGATTTGAAGCATGTGTAAACTTTGAATTGAAGGATTATACTGATATATTGATAAACAAATGTAAACATTGATTTGAAGCATGTGTAAACTTTGAATTGAAGGATTATATTGATATATTGATAAACAAATGTAAACATTGATTTAAAGCATTTGCGATCTTTGAATTGAAGGAATATATTGATATATTGACAAACAAATGTAAACATTGATTTGAAGCATGTGTAAACTTTGAATTGAAGTAATATATTGATATATTGATAAACAAATGTAAACATTGATTTGAAGCATGTGTAAACTTTGAATTGAAGGATTATATTGATATACAAATGTAAACATTGATTTAAAGCATGTGTAAACTTTGAATTGAAGGATTATATTGATAAACAAATGTAAACATTGATTTGAAGCATGTGTAAACTTTGAATTGAGGGATTATACTGATATATTGATAAACAAATGTAAACATTGATTTGAAGCATGTGTAAACTTTGAATTGAAGGATTATATTGATATATTGATAAACAAATGTAAACATTGATTTAAAGCATTTGCGATCTTTGAATTGAAGGAATATATTGATATATTGACAAACAAATGTAAACATTGATTTGAAGCATGTGTAAACTTTGAATTGAAGTAATATATTGATATATTGATAAACAAATGTAAACATTGATTTGAAGCACTTGTAATCTTTGAACTGAAGGAATATATTGATATATTGATAAACAAATGTAAACATTGATTTGAAGTATTTGTGATCTTTGAATTGAAGGTATATATTGATAAACAAATGTAAACATTGATTTGAAGCATTTGCAATCTTTGAATTGAAGGAATATATTGATATAATAATAAACAAATGTAAACATTGATTTGAAGCATATGTAAACTTTGAATTGAAGGAATATATTGATATATTGATAAACAAATGTAAACATTGATTTGAAGCATTTGCAATCTTTGAATTGAAGGTATATATTGATAAACAAATGTAAATATTGATTTGAAGCATGTGTAAACTTTGAATTGAATGATTATATTGATATATTGATAAACAAATGTAAACATTGATTTGAAGCATTTGCAATCTTTGAATTGAAGGTATATATTGATAAACAAATGTAAACATTGATTTGAAGCATGTGTAAACTTTGAATTGAATGTTTATATTGATAAACAAATGTAAACATTGATTTGAAGCATGTGTAAACTTTGAATTGAAGGATTATATTGATAAACAAATGTTAACATTGATTTGAAGCATGTGTAAACTTTGAATTGAATGATTATAATGATATATTTACAAACAAATGTAAACATTGATTTGAAGCATTTGTGATCTTTGAATTGAAGGTATATATTGATAAACAAATGTAAACATTGATTTGAAGCATGTGTAAACTTTGAATTGAAGGAATATATTGATATACAAATGTAAACATTGATTTGAAGCATTTGCAATCTTTGAATTGAAGGTATATATTGATAAACAAATGTAAATATTGATTTGAAGCATGTGTAAACTTTGAATTGAATGATTATATTGATATATTGATAAACAAATGTAAACATTGATTTGAAGAATGTGTAAACTTTGAATTGAAGGATTATATTGGTATATTGATAAACAAATGTAAACATTGATTTGAAGCATGTGTAAACTTTGAATTGAAGCATTATATTGATAAACAAATGTAAACATTGATTTGAAGCATGTGTAAACTTTGAATTGAATGTTTATATTGATAAACAAATGTAAACATTGATTTGAAGCATGTGTAAACTTTGAATTGAAGGATTATATTGATAAACAAATGTTAACATTGATTTGAAGCATGTGTAAACTTTGAATTGAATGATTATTATGATATATTGATAAACAAATGTAAACATTGATTTAAAGCATGTGTAAACTTTGAATTGAATGATTATAATGATATATTTACAAACAAATGTAAACATTGATTTGAAGCATTTGTGATCTTTGAATTGAAGGATTATATTAATAAACAAATGTAAACATTGATTTAAAGCATTTGTAATTTGTTAATTTAAGGTTAGGTCATGTATGTGTAGACATTTGTTCTTGAGCCCGTTTCTTAAAACACACAAGAATGTTTTCCAATATAGTGAGATCATTTGACTTATGTAAAATGCCTAGGACAGTAAAATGTTCTCAGAAATAAGGTTACAGCAACCTTGAATAATGAGAAACAGATATTTTAACTAGATTTAAGGTTATTTAACTTGTCAAGTTATCATCTCTTAGCAGTGTTGGATCATCCATCTTGCTGTTGTTCAAAAATTGGTTTGACTTTAATTACAGATCACATCTTTATGTTTTTTTTATTTTGAATCAAAGCAATAAGCTATATTATTATTCGTTCTTTTCTTTCTGCCAGATCTTTGCAGCGTAACTCATCCAGCAATTTTTGAAATATCAACACAGTTTCAACTCCAGAACGAATGGGATGGAAAAGTGGCTCAGTGCAGACCCCCGACCATGACTGCGATGTTGGTTCGGCGATGTTGTTTTTTTTTCATTTCTTCCATCCCATTCATTTTTGAGCACACCCTAACATTATGGTTTTGTTAAAGCCATACAGCCACCAAACTGCATGTGCTCACTCAGGGAAGGTCCCCAAACACACTGACTTGCACTTCTCTACTTGTTGTTTATTTATCCCTCATTCCTCGCACTGCTTAAGCTGCACAACCTGCTTAATCTTATTTTTCCTCTTTTCTGAATTGTGTTTATATTGTCAGTTTCTTAAATGTATCATTTGATTTTGAGCACTGTTTAAACTGCTTTTCTTTTAAATCACTCAGTGAACATTTACAGTGCTATGAAAAAGTATTTGCCCCCTTACCGATTTCTGTTGTTTCCATTTTCAGTAACAGACAAAGATAACCCGAGTGAATACAAAAGGCAGTTTTTTAATAGTCATTTAACTTATTAAAAGGAAATAATCCATCCGAACCAATTTGTACCCATAGCTTTATATTGAAGAGTGCCACGCTTGTTCCTGGCTTTGCGTATGATTGTCTTTGTGCTGAAAATAGTGCAAACGGATAACGACGCCCTCGGCTTTTCCTCCAGCCTTGGCTTCGCTGCCTGCGTCCTGTGCGCCCAGTCCACCTCCGGAGGTGAGGAAAAAAGTCAAATGTTTCCATTAGCAGCTCCGAAAAGAAAGATGACGGTTGAGGACCCTCGACAGACTCAGGCAAGCCCACAATTCGAATATTGTTCCGACGGCTACGAGACTCTAAATCGACAAGCTTTTCGATTAGCTTAGCATTGATGCTCTTGAGACTCGCACATGAAGTTTCCAGGGCTAGCATGCGGGTTTCAGCAGAGTTCGCATGGGTCTCTAAAGCCGATATTTTCTGGTTATGTTCCAGCACCGAAGTCTGGATCTGGACAAGTCTGGACTCCACCGAAGCAATCGCTGTCTTAAACTCCTCAGCGATAGTTTTGTGATGCTCGTCAAGCAGGCGGGTTAAGGTCGCCATGCTGAGCTCATCACTTGGTCCACCTGCTGCGTCCGATTTTAAAGACGTTTCTTTCTTAGCAGTCTGGCCTGTTTTGGTGGTCATAGTGCATAAAATATACACTGTACACGCCACGAATAAAATTAAGGAACGATATGAAAAAGAAATGGGGAAGAAATAATGAAATTATAAGAAAATAGCAGGAGCGAGGTTCAAGCACGTCTTACTCCATCCTCTCGCTTAACCAGAAGCCTTGTCTTCTTTTCTCCCATGGATACCATTTTTGCCCAGTCTCTTTCTTATTGTTGAATCATGAACACTGACCTTAACTGAGGAAAGTGAGACCTGCAGTGCTTTAAATGTTGTTCCGGGTTGTTTTTTGACCTCCTAGATAAGTCACAGATGCATTCTTAAACTAATTTTGGTAGGCCAGCCGCTCCTGGGAAGGTTCACCACTGTTCCATGTTTTCTCCTTTTGTGGATATTAGCTTTCTCTCTGGTTCGCTGGAGTCCCAAAGTCTTAAAAATGGCTTTGTAACCATTTCCAGACTGATAAATGTCAATTACTTTCTTTCTCATCTGTTCTTGAATTTCTTCAGATTAGAACATAATGTAATGCTTTTTGAGATCTTTTAGCCTACTTCATGTTGTCTGACTGATTCTGTTTCAGTGATTTCTTGATTCTACAGGTCTGGCAGTCTTAGGCCTGGGTGTGGCTAGTGAAAATGTGGTTAATCACAATTAATTCATGGTGGACAATTACTTTTTCACAAAGGGCCAAGTGGTTTGGTCAGCCAGGTCCATGCTTACCTGCTCTCTCACGCCCATGTGTGTTGTGCTGATATCAGAACAGACCTACAGAAGACTCGACAAACGGCAAAAACCTTTGTTCATGTGTCCACTATTAGAACAACAGCAACCAAGAATGAAGATCATGGAAGGACACCAGGAAGAATGCTGAAAAAACACAGCTCGTCTCATGTTTGCCTGCCCCTGGAAAAACACTCTAGGGGGCCTTTAAACTCTCAGCAGACCATTTACACCACAAGCGCTTCCTAAAGTGGCCTTCTAAATATAGTAATATTTCCCATAAGGAGCTGAACTCTTTGGTTCCTTCCTGGATCCTGTTCATGAGTAATGAAACAGATGGTTGGGAAGCTTAGGATATTCTTTTATTCTACAGCTATGCCATCTGCACACTTTCAGACTCTGGATTGTCACTGAAAGCTGTATTTGTATTAAGAAATTGGACTATTGTTAGATTACTGACTTGTTTACATATATGTAAATTTGTGAATTTGTACATACAGTAAGGAAAATATGTATTTTAACACCCTGTGACTTAGCAAGTTCTCCCATTTAGAAATCATGGAGGGGTCTGAAAAGGGGTCTGAAATAAGAATTTTTGCTGATTAGCAGGCGTTCAAATACTTATTTGCAGCGGTAACGCACAAATAAATAATAAAAAAAAATCATACATTGTGATTACCTGAATATTTTTTAGATTATGTCTCTCACAGTGGACATGCACCTTAGATGAAAATTTCAGACACACATACATACAGACACAGAGTCACACACATACATACAGGCACAGAGTCATACACATGCACACAGACACAGAGTCACACACATACATACAGACACAGAGTCATACACATGCACACAGAGTCACACACATACTTACAGACACAGAGTCACACACATACATACAGACACAGAGTCATACACACATGCACACAGACACAGAGTCATACACATACATACAGCCACAGAGTCACACACATACATACAGACACAGAGTCATACACATGCACACAGACACAGAGTCACACACATACATACAGACACAGAGTCATAAACATGCACACAGAGTCACACACATACTTACAGACACAGAGTCACACACATACATACAGACACAGAGTCACACACACATGCATACAGACACAGTCATGCACATACATACAGGCACAGAGTCACACACATACATACAGACACAGAGTCACACACATACATACAGACACAGAGTCACACACACAAACATACAGACACAGAGTCATACACATGCATACAGACACAGAGTCACACACATGCATACAAACACAGAGTCACACACATGCATACAAACACAGAGTCATACACATGCATACAGACACAGAGTCACACACACATACATACAGACACAGAGTCATACACACACATACAGGCACAGAGTCACACCCATACATACAGGCACTTTATGGCTGCTGCTCTTCTTACTTGCACATAAAAGCACACAACTTTTATTTTTTAATCTTTAACTATAAAAATTATTTTATCTACTTCAACATATATTATTATACTTTGTATATATTTTTTATTATTTCTTTTATTTGTTATCTTTATCTATCGGTGAATGGAGGAGCAGCAAAGTAAGAATTTCATTGTACAGTGTAACTGTCTGTTCTGCTGTACACATGACAATAAAACTCTTGAATCTTGAAGAGTCACACACATACATACAGGCACAGAGCTGTACAAGTACATACAGGCACAGAGCCATACATATACATACAGTCATAAACAAAGCTGCGTTGTAACCAGTATTCACTAATAGAAGAAACAAGCCTCAGTATGCATGGAAACAGAGACAATACTTCACAACATGAGAAACAAACCAAACAGTTTAAGTAGTACTGACAACAGGTGACCACAATCAGTAATCGGGAGAGAAAGATCTGGGAAAGGCTGCTGGCTGCATGTGGGAAGTCATGTGCGCAACAGAAAAGTTCTGGGAATCGTAGTTCCCAGGGGCTGGGCTCTGTACTGAGTTGAAGGAGCGCATGACACTGTGTAAAGTTTAATAATGGGTTAATTACGTGATAACAACTGACTAACTAAGCTACATTACATGTTCATTCTTAATGAATAAACTAGTGAATGTAGCAGAAACAAATCAGTTACAATCTTACAATTTGAACAATATTAAAAATGATTAGTTAAATCTGATCTTAGACTAAAACCTGACCTTTGCCAGATCTGTGCTCTATATCATTTCCAGTTTCAGGAATTTGTTAACAATAACACAAAATAGAAAGAGCCATGTTACATTGTCCAGCCCTGATTTTGTGTCTCTTCCCCAGAATACCGAGTAGCCTAGAACACACTACACCTACCCCTTGTTTCGGCCACCTGCTCCTCATCACCCCCTAGCTACTTATACCCCTCATACCTCAGTATTGTTTGTACTCTAATAAACTTTACTTGGGCCGGGTAGCGTAATGCTGCCACCACCTTTAATAACCTGGTATGGTCCAGTGGCTGGAACAACCACACACAATCTGGAATACACTTATTAATTCCTTTTTATTAATTTGTTTCCAAATATAACAGGAGGGTTCAGGAACATAACAAGCGCACCATAAAAGCTGACCAAATAACCCCCCCCACATGAATCACAGCAGTCTAAAAATATATCCCACCACACACAGGGCTAATGTTTCTAATACGAAGTCCCCTCAACAAAAATTTACTTAAAGCTCACACAAACACTAGTGAGAAACCACACAGGGTATTATTAATCAACCCCCGAGCCCACTCGCTCTGTAGCTTACTTCCCCCTATGTATTAGTTACTTATTTAAAACACATCCAACACAGACACGGATACTGAATATGGGGTAATATAAAAGATAACTTAACTAGCCCGCCGGCGAGACCCTCCCCTGAGCTTGTGGCGTGGTCCAAGTTCCCCAGGAAAACATGCTGATCGGACTCTCGCTTGATCAGTTTCTTTGTTATTGGTCATAGACGTTTTCTTTAAGTGATGAGCCAAACACGCGGCTGGACACCTAACCCCCGGCCTATCTAACTACAGGAGGTAGCCTTTCCTCCCCTCCTAGCGCAGGAACAGCTGAACCCCCTCACTCTCTATATTCATCGTCGGCTGCTCTAACAGCAGCGAACGACACCCTCCCACACCAGCAACAATCTTCTCCCGTCGCCACAGCCCTCTCACTCACACACCGCCATTGCCTCTCCCTCCAGTTTCTCTTTGTTGTGCTAAGATACACCATGCCAAGCTAAGCCAAGCCAAGCCACACCAGGTCACGCCAAGGCTAACAAAGCTAAACCAGTTCATACCCATTCAAGCCAGGTCAAGCCTGGTCTACCCAGCGAAACCACACCCAGCTTTAGTCAGGCCTGGCTTGGCTATTCTGTGTCTCACCATGCAAGTGTTTGCTAACCCTTCGGTTAGAGTTATTGCTCGATCTCTGCTCTTGCAGGACGTTGTCACCTGAAACTAAACCCCTCTTAGAAACCCTGCTCTAACCTCTGAGGGAAACTTATAGAAAACAAACGCCTGGAAACTCCAGTCTGAGCTCAGGTAACGACCCTTTGCTGCTAACATTCCACTCTGCTGAGCTTGCTCACCTGGACATCTCTGCCAGGCTCCTCTGGTTTCCGGGGTATCACGCCTTAGCCCAGCCCCGTATTCTGCTCATTGCCTTCTATTATTGTTCTTAATAAAACAGCCTGCTTATGGATCTTAACTTTGTCTCTGAGCCTTGTGAATTATTACAGATTATAATTCAGTAAATTAGTAATCCAGTCTTAATGTTTACTGCCCCATTTACTAAACCTAGTTTAGCTCAAATAAATAAATCTTCAGTAAATCTTAAGTTAACTGCAGAACCCCATGCAGCACTAAACCAAACAAAGGTTTAACTATTTTTGGCATACTTTTTAAAGCAAACATAATCTAAAAATCAAAGAACAGCACAACAACATAAGGGCAATAAAGAGACTGGATAAGGCACTTGATTCAATATTGTGCCTGGATAAAGAATAAAGACACAAGGGTAGCTATGAAAATTGTAGGCCCAAATTGGAATAATGAATGGGCAACCGCTACCCCGGGAATTGCTTAAACGACTTTTTGCCTCTGGATAGCATAATTACACTGATTACTAACACGTAGCAGCTGCCTGTTCTGGGACAGTGAATGCAGTGCTCCAGTGATCATTCGTCTGCCAACATCCGAAATCAGACTACTGGCTAAATATCAAGTACCACACAAGGTGGTGCAGGAGATGGGGCCAGTGAAATATGAGCTTCACTTAACTAAGAGAAGAAAAAAAAGACATGAGGGACAAGGCACAGTGAGCAAGCAACTCATTCACAGTTGAAGATGAGTCTGTGGAGGAGTATGTCATGAGATAGATGTTATTCCCTATGTGCAACACATGTCAGGCGCATGACAAGAGCTGTTGGAACAAATACTAAAAGGATTTTGCTGTGAGAAACCTGGTCGAACAGAAATGATTAAACATGAGATCACATACAGTCAACTGATTTTGCCTTAGCCTGCCTTTGATTCATACCCTATGCCCAAAGTGGATGAGCTGATCATGAGACTGGGCAAGGCAGCATGTCAGTCCCTTTGTAAAGTATACTGACTGGTGCCATTAAAAGACTCTTGCGAATGCCTTGCGGTTTCCAGAGTACCATCCAGACTATACCACTTGGCGGTGATGCCATTTAAATCTCATGGAACTGCTGCAGGCTGATTCTTTGGGGTTGGACGTGGTACAGAACTACTTCAGTGAGAAGGTGAGGATGCCTGGGGCAGATCAGATATTCAACTGTGGAGAAAGAGGCACTAGCTTTTAAATGAGCTCTGGACAAGTATACCTATTTGACAGTAAGTTGATTTTGGAGACAGAACACAGGGCTTTTGTGATGGCTGTGCTGCACAAAAGACTTAAAACATTAACATTTAAATAGAACAGTTGCCACAATACATTATACGTACAATACGTGCTTTATTCAAGATCACTCATTTTTTGTTGTTCTTTTTTTACTTAGTAAATCGTGTACTATCCCTGAGGTCTTTTATGGAATGTCTTTATTTTCCACAGGATGTTGTTTTAGTAAGGGATGGTTGGCTGGATTTAAAATGCACATTTGCCCAAATCATAGTATTATCACTGTAGATAAAATAGTGCAACTGCTGTTCCCATGGAAACACAGAAAAAACAATTAAACCAGTGAATTTTGTGCTTCAGCAGCAAGATGGTCATATCATCCATAATCATCACACAGACGTAAGCGCCAATTGCTAAAATTCTCCTGATTATATAATCCTATCTAATTATAACAAATAGTATAATTACCTTATTGTAGCCACATTGACCTAAAAGGCTGAACCCAATGGGGCATTTATCTAACAACTAAACAAACTAGAAGAGGCCAGGAATAAACTTGAATGGGCTGTGAAATGCAGGAATACAGACTGACTGAACAAGTTAAAAATTTGGTTAGTCAGACAAATACAGAACGCTGAACCTCAGATCTCACAGATTTAGCTGTAACGGCAGAGTGGAGTTGGGTTTATATTGGACATTTTGTTGGATATTTAACATTCTCTCCACAATTTCTAAAAAGTACAACTTATTTATTTACATATTTCAAAAGTGTCATTAATTGTCATAATGGTTCATAAACACAGATCAAGTCAAGAGGCTTTTGTCATTCCATCTACGTACAAGTACACAGTGGAGTGAAATTACGTTCCTCCAGGAACAACATGGTGAACAAAGAGTCCAAAGAGCAGACGTGCAGACGCAAGAGTGCAACAAAAATCTAACTAGAAACAATCTATCTAGAAACTCCCAGAGTAACATCTAGACTATACCACTTTGTGGTGATGCCATTGCCAATCCTATTGAACTGCTGCAGACTGATTTTTTGGGGTTGGACGTGGCACAGAATTGCTTCAGTGAGAAGGTGAGGATGCCTGGGGCAGATCAGATCTGGTTCTGTCCAGATCAGCTCTGGACAAGTATGCCTATTTGACAGCAAGTTGATATTGGAGACAGAACACAGGGCTTTTGCGATGGCTGTGCTGCATGAAAGACAGCAATGCAGGGATTACCCACTGATATCTATCTCTTCAACCTCCAGAGCTCAGAATCTCACAGCAGACTTCGTATCTCTTAATGGTGATGAGTGATAAACAAAGGTGGAGGGAGACTTGAAATCCTTTCATCCTATCCTCCCTAACACCCTTCCCTCGCAGACAGTATGGCCACACTCATTTATCACCATATACCAACTTACCAATCTGTTGTCGCCCTTTTGGGGCTGAGGCTCGACCAAGAACACAGACCAGGCCTGAATGTAACAAACCATCCTGAAGGGGCATTTTATTAAAGGCGCAAGGGGTGCCCGAGCAGAAAAAGTAACAGAAAAAGGTAAAAAAACAAAAGAGGGTGAGTCCCGGTGTGGTGATGAGGCCTGCCGGCTGGTTGGGAGATTGGGGAGTGGCGCGATGTCGGGCTAGCTTTTGCCAGGTCCGCGTTCCTCGCTTGTCAGCCTAAGAGTAAAAGGAGAGGGGGAGCTGTTTGACCCCTCCCAGAGCGGCAAAGGAGGGGGCTAGCGGATATGACCACAACGTACCCGACCCATTATTTCCTGCGTGGTGATTTTTATTTCCCTGCCAGCGCCGCCTGGTGGTTTAGATTGGCCACGTGCTGGCTTTGTTTGTCAACAGTGGTGCTGCATGTGGTCTCGGCCGCAGGGGAAGGCCCGCTGTCCTGGGAGGGCTTGTGTTTACTAACTGGCTGGTGTTGCGGGGGGTAGGGCCGGCCACACTGTAAAGTGCTAGGTTTTCTGCTGTTGTCCTGAGTAACTTGTACATAAGAGCTATATTGACAGAAATAAAAATAAATGAAAGCTTGAACTGTATGTACTGTATGTATAATTGAGGGTTTATGATGACTGTAAAATCTAAAACAAAATCTATTAATTAGACTACAAGCTTATAATTAGTGCACAGGCATTCCAGTGACTGTGAACAGCTAGTTATACCAAAAAGTCTAATAATAGTTCCACAGCTCTCACACACTATACACAACCACCTGGACAGGACATACAGTCCAGCACAAACTATCCCAAGAGTAGCCAGTTATTGTTATTGGCCAAGGCAGAGCCTGGATGAAGAATAAAGACAGTGCACATGTTAGCCTGCCTGTAGAATCACCTTGCACAAGGGTAGCTGTGGACATTGTAGGTCCATTAGAATAAAGCAGAACAGACAACCCCTACCTCGGGAATTGCTTAACGACTTTTTGCCTCTGGATAGCATAATTACACCAATTACTAACATGTAGCAGCTGCCTATTCTGCTCCTCTGGGACAATAAATGCAGTGCTCCAGAAAAGGATCTGACTGGGACCAGTGGCTAAGGTACTTGCTTTTCCACTTACCATAAAGTGCTGCAAGGGTCTACTCACTGCTGTATGGCCAACCAACTTTAGGACCCTCAAGGAAAAGACAAGCCACAAAGAAACATGAACATTGCCTTGAGCAAAAGATCCTCATTCATCTGCCAATATCTGAAATCGGACTATTGGCTAAATAGCAAGGACCATACGAGGTGGTGTAGGAGATGGGGCTAGTGAAATATGAGTTTAGTTAAAATATGAGGTCTTCCATGTCAATCTACTGAAATCATGGCACGAGTAGCAAGGCACAGTGAGCAAGCAATTTATTCACAGTTGAAGATGAGCCTGCAGAGAAGTACGTCATGAGATAAAGTTCTTGGTATACTCTTGCCACCGCTGGGACTGACCACTCACCTCGGTTTCTTGAGCCAGATCTGACATCAGTGTGACAAAGAACCTTGAATGGGCCCATGTTCAGGTTCAAACACTATGCTCTCCTAGCTCTAGGCTCTCAGTGTGAGTTGGCTAAGCTCAGTCACTCAGCTTCAGCCATCAGACAAAAGAACCAAGCCCAAGTCTTGAAGTCTCTCTGCAAAACTGAGCGTAATACATGCTAATATTCCTTAAAAGCATTAACATTTAAATAGAACAGTTGCCACAATACATTATACGTACAATACATGCTTTATCCAAGATCACTGTTTTTTTGTTGTTCTTTTTTTTGCTTGGTAAATCATGTACTATCCCTGTGGTCATTTATGGAATGTTTTTATTTTCCACAGGATGTTTTTGTTGTTGGCTGGATTTAAAATGCACATTTGCCCAAATCGTAGTATTATCACTGTAGATATAATAGTGCAACTGCTGTTCCCATGGAAACACAGGAAAAACAATTAGACCAGTTAATTTTGTGCTTCGGCAACAAGATGGTCATATCGTCCATAATTATCACACAGACGTAAGTGCCAATTGCTAAAATTCTGATTATATAATCCCATCTAATCATAACAAATAGTATAATTACCTTATTGTAGCCCCGTTGACGTAAAAGGCTGAACCCAATGGGGCATCTATGCATGTTTATCTGTGAGCAGAACAACTAAACAAACTAGAAGAGGTCAGGAATAAACTTGAATGGGCTGTGAAATGCAGTCTGACTGAACAAGATGACAATCAGGTCAGTCAGAAAACTACAGAACTAAAACCGCAGAGATTGTAAAGGTTCTTACAGATTTAGCTGTACTGGCAAAGTGGAGTTGGGTTTATACTGGATATTTTGTTGGATATTCATCATTCACTCCACAATTTCTAAAAAGTACAACTTATTTATTTATATATTTCAAAAGTGTCATTAATTGTTATAGTGGTACAGAAACCCAAGTTAAGAGGCTTCTATTGTCATTCCATCTACATACAAGTACACAGTGGAGTGAAATTACGTTCCTCCAGGAACAACATGATGCAACATGGAACAAAGAGTACAAAGAGCAGATGTGCAGACATTCCCTCTTGTTAAGCTGTGTTATTTATACCCTGTGTTTGCAGTCTTTGTCAGTCATTGTTGAGGTAACTCTGTTTCTGTATCTGCCCCTCAAATCACAAATACTAGTGGTGAGTTGGCTCAGCTAACATTACTAGTCTATCCTCTTTTAGTCCTTATCTTTCAGCTCTATAACAGCCACTAGGGGAAGAGAAAGAAAACTGATGCCGAGCAGAAGATGTGATTCTATAGGTGTTCTGTTACATGACACTATGTGACACAGCAGTCCGTGGCGATAATCCAAACTGGTAATTTCTGCCTTTCTGAAACATCTTGTTCACTGAAATTACTTCATTTCTTGACATTTTTTTAAGAAATCAAAGAGAGGAAGTGGAATATCCAGCAAAGTCAATTTATTCCATTCACAAATTTCTCATGGAGACATTCTCAGTACTGGAAGTTTAGGTGGAGCAAAGAAAAAGTTTAAAATCTCATTGTTTTCTATACAGCTCCATTGTATACCCTCTGCTGTCTATCAGTGTAGAAGGACAGCTCAAACTTAGCTCCTCTTTTTAAGCTGTGGGAAGGAAAATAATTCAGGAATTCTGTGTTTCTGTGAGAGATTTTTCTGCTCTCCTATAACATTCCACATAACAGAGTCATGTAATATAATTATTTTCTATAAATCTACACACTGGCTTTTTGACCTTCACTATTTTATTTTCCACCATAAGATTGTTTTTGCTTGCATCTGTTTTTATGTCCCAAGCAACAAGAATCCACAGGCATGAACCCTCAATACCCTCAGAACAGTCACATGAACTCTAAGTTACCTATTGAACTATTAAACCTGGCCTTTGGCTGACTGTTCATGCTGGTTACTGAGCCTTCCAGTGATCATCATGACAGCCAGACACTGAAACACATGGTGTTTTCCAAACCCCTCTTGCAGCTGACCTGCCCCTAAAATGCTGTAAAACTGCTTTAAAAATGAAACTGAAGTGAAAAGGTAGTGTTAATAGAAAAGTGTTACTTGGCTGGATGATTTTCTTGCCAACTGCAGGCCAGGTGCTCTCCAGTCATGGCTGAAGGAGTTAGAAGTGTGGGCATTATGTTGTATTTACTGATAAACTCTTTGATAAGTTCTGGTCTATTAGTTTTTTGTGTAAAGCTGTGCCTCCAACTCAATGCTAATTCTCCAGAAACAAGAAAACAAACCTGCCCAGGCTAGCTCTCTACTTTCTCTGTGCTCTACCTCAAAATACAAGTCCTTTCATAAACCCGTTTACTGGGTAGCCTAGGACACACTCCACACACACACCCCTACATCACCATGGAAACCCAGACACACCTCACACACATCACCATGGCTACCTATCACTCACACCTGCACCCTTTTAGTGCTAGTGGCAGCACTTAATCAGCACAGCCCATCTAAGCTAGCCACACGCTACCCTCAGCATGTGGCGTTGTTTTCAGTATCGGAAACTGTGAGGATCAGATCCTACCTGTCTGTGGTCTCTAGGCTGGTGTTCTCATTAAGGTCTTTTCCCAGGTTCAACAAGTTTGGCATTTCCACAGCAGGGTCCCGTCTACCTCCCTGGAACCCAAGAGAACCCGCAGACTCCACCACCAGCCTCATCACCCACCTCCGGTCGGCTGAGCCCCTCTACGGCGGTATCCGAGGAGTGAGGTCGTTGCTACCACGGATCCACAAACTCGACTCTCACAACAGGTTCGTCTCCCCGGCTTCAGCCAGGTTCTTTAAAAGACTGTTTACGTTTAGACTGCACAGACCATTCCCCGGCTCCAGCCGGTCCCCTTTAAGACTGTTAAAGACTGTCCCCGGGGCGCTGCTCTAACTTGTCCAAGCAGGGCTGAAACTGGTTCCTCATCAGCCGAGGGATGCGAGTGCTGCTCGGGTTCCCCAGTACCACCGGACCAACGCAGGAGGAGCGTGAGAGACTCTGTGATCCACCATCACCATCCAGCCTGCCTTCTGGATCAGCCGGTGGCTTCCTCTAGCCCTCCTGCCTCCAACCCTCTGGACATTCTCGCATTAGTGAGCACTTTGAACTGCATGTTGAATTTGAACTGCTCTATCGCATTAAAGCCTTGCGAATGGATCGCATGTCTCTTCTCAAGTCTGATTCCTTACCGTTCAACCTTTGTAGACTCCTTCATATGTTCCATTATATCTGCATGTCATTCCATCGAATTTGGTAAAGTTATCAATGAGTAATAATACCATAAAACAAGCTTATGAAAAACAAGCTTAGCAATGTTGTGACACTTTTATGTGTTGGCTGGGATTGTGACTAACGCCACAATATAAAGTGGTGGTTTTTTATTGCTTATGTTTTCGTCGGTGTGTTGGGTTTGGGTGGGGTGTCATATCAGCAACCAAATAGCCTACCATACTTCATATTCATAGTTCCCTACATAAAACTCTACGTAACTTGTTTGAATAGCTGAAATCACATTATCAAAAAATGCTACCAGCATTTAGACCACAAAGCTGAAGTTAACTTTCTGTCCGCAACCTTCTTCTTTAAATGTACCTGTTTCACCTTAAGTGGTGAGGCAGTTACACTCTGGCATGACAACTTCTCCAGCATTTAAGGTGGAATGGGAAATGAACAGAAAATGTATAGCCTTGTGTGTCACAAGGGGTGCGGAGAGCAGATGGACGGAAAGGAGGACGCAAACGCAAGCTTAACCAAACATGCTTTGACTTCCATGATGGCAGCAGTCGCTGCATTGACGTCCATGGGGGCAGCGAGCACTCACAGAAGTGACCCGGGGAACAACCCTGGGCGCAGGAATAGTCCAGGCAGCACAGCTCCAGAGGTACGAAACAAGAAGCAGCAGTAGGAGAATAAAACCAGTCGGAGAGACCATGAAAGAATAACGTGCTGTTGTATCTTTTTTTTTTTTTTATATAGCTTGTATTAATCTTATTAGACAGATGGCTAGGGAGAAGGCGGGAAGATCCTGGCTTTACTATCCCCGGCCGTGGGGGGCCTTTATGACAGGCAATCTTAGGCTCGAGAACCAGACTCTGTGATGTTGTCTTTAGACCCCCTAGGCTCGAGAACCCCTCCACCCAGGAGATAACTTGCCCAGAGACAACCCGGAGCCGAGCAACTGTTTGAGCAGGAATGAACTGAGATATATGTTTATTCTTCTCACAGGCAGCTCCAAACTGACATGTCAAGATGTGAGTTAACAAGAAGACACACATTTGATTTACTGTCTCTATAAATAAACTTTTTTTTTTAATGTAACTCTTGTTTTTATTGAAGTGAAAACATTAATTTGAAGTGTTCCAAATAATTAATTCATTTCAGCATTTAAACAGTAAATATACTGAATGGTATGTGTGATGTGTTGGTCTTTCAGTAGCTGATGGTATAAGATGCTGATGCTAGGCTACTTCAGTGAACAGGACACGCCACTGAATCATAACACAAGTTAGAAATAATGACGGTCCGAACCTTGGCCTGAGGAAATCTCCTCTAACAGGACCTTATTGAACTCTAATTATATACCCAAGGTATATAATTAGAGGTGATGCCCTAAATACAAGAACTGCAGAACTAATTTGGATGGTCTATATCCAAAAATCCACTTGTAGAACCCAACAGTACGAGTAGTTGCAGAAGCACTATTATATTATAAACTATCATACTAAGCCTGCAGTTACATAATTATATATAAACACTATTCTATTCATCTAACAGTGCACACAGGAATAGTGAGCAGCACTGTCTGTTAAAATACCATCGCATTACATGGGGGATGAATGCAAGATGACGACACAGATGGTGAGAGAGTCCCTACATCCCCTTACAGGATGCACCTTCTTTAAACTAAATACAAAAGTTTCTTTTATTCAAAACCCTGATGGTGACCCCCCCCCCTCTGATAGCCAAGCTGGTTGCAGTCTCATTCAGCTCTGGAACAAAAGCCCGCTTTTATACCTCAAGCAACAAAGTTCAGAGGAAAATGTGAAGAGCCCTCATCCTCTGAGAAAACCGATGGAAGAGATAGAGGTTTGATAAAGAAGGTCTTTGAGAAGAAAGAACACCATCCATCTGTATCATGGCAAGCTGTACAGGAACTTGTACGGACCAGCTTGGAGAGGTGCAAGGACAGGAAAAGAGGGAGACAATAAAACAACATCTTCAAAAGTATATAGAGAGAGATAGAGAAGATGAGAAAGAGGAAGAGTGAAAGAGAGTAAAAGTTGTGGGCAGTGAAAACACCTGCACGTGTGGGATTCTAAAGAGCAGCTCTCGTACGAGCTGTCCTCACCTGCATCCTTTTATTGCGGCTACTGTCATGCTTGAGATGCCTAAATGATTTTCCCATGGCAGATCAGACATGCCAGTGATTTTTTTTCTTTTTTTTGTAGCTTATTAAAACGAGTGGAGGCATATTGTTTTAAGTAAAAGTTGAAAGCACATTTTAAACTTTTGAATGACCTGAACTTATTTAAAGCTTTCTTTTTAATTTCAGCAATGATTTTGCTTCAAATGATGCTAAACATTTGCTCTCCCCTGTCCCCCAACATAGAAATTAGATCATCATGTTGTAACCTTTTAACTAATCCTAGACTAGTTAAGAAATAATCTGGAAAGGGGGTCCACCTGAGTGTGTTAAATGTGTGATGTTATGAAAAAAAAGAAAAATAGGAGGAAGCCAAATGAGGAATGCACAAGGAGGAAACTTCAAAAGTGTATTGAATTGAAATACCCAGCAAGAAAATAAACACCAAATGGGGGAGAAAAAAAAAAAAAAATATATATATATATATATATATATATATATAAACCCAGAACCCTACATCAAAACCCAATATCCACAATACCCCACATCATCCCAGAATAACAAAAACCCAATGTCCAGGTCCGGTATAGGTGATGATAAAAGATATGGATAACCCCCACCATGAGTGGTTGTAGAAGTCCTTTTTGCTCAATGGAGCTAGCCGTTGGAACAGGTTGAGGCCCCAAAGAAAATGATGATTCAAGGAGACTTTGTCATTCGCATCACATGTGGTACATGGGGTGGAACGAAATTGTGGTACCCAAGGACCCAGTTTTACCCAGACAGCAGTACTTAAATAAATAAAATAAACATAAATATATAAAAATAAAATAAACAGGAATGGAGAAGGTAGCAGCAGAGTGTATTAAAGTGACTGGTGTCGTAAAAGTGTCAGTGCAGTAAAAGTGTCAGTGCAGTGGTTCCACTAAGTGGCGTTTAAAAGTCTTACAGCTTCCGGAATGAAGCTGTTCCTCAGTCTGTTCGTTCTACACTTAACGCTCCGCAGCCTCCTGCCTGAGGGGAGCGGGACAAACAGTGAGTGTGCTGGATGAGTGGGGTCCTTCATGATGCAGGTGGCCCTCTTCCTGCATCTGGAGGTGTATATGTCCGTGGTGGTGGGGAGGCTGACTCCGACAGACCTCTGTGCAGCCTTCACCACCCTCTGCAGAGCTTTCCTGTCTGCAGCAGAGCAGCTTCCGTGCCACACGATGCTGGAGCATAGAACGCTCTCCACCACACATCTGTAGAAGGAGGTGAGGACCGAGCTCCCGAGCCCAGCTCGCCTCAACCGCCTGAGGAAGTAGAGCCGCTGATGTGCCTTCCTGACCAGGCTGGAAGTGTTGTTGCTCCAGGTGAGGTTGTTGCTCAGGTGAACACCCAAGTACCTGTAGCTGGAGACCACTTCCACCGCAGACCCTCCGACATGCAGGGGGAGGTGGGCATGTCTGCCCCTTCTGAAGTCCACAATCATCTCCTTCGTCTTCTTTATGTTGATGCAGAGGTTGTTCTTTCTGCACCAACCCTCCAGGTGTTCTACCTCCCGTCTGTAGCCAGACTCATCACTGTTTGTGATGCATCCGACCACTGCCGTGTCGTCCGCAAACTTCACAATATGACAGCCTGGGTGGATGGGTGAGCAGTCATATGTGAGCAGCGTGAACAAAAAGGGGCTCAACACACAGCCCTGAGGGGAGCCAGTGCTGAGGATTGTGGTGGAGGAGGAGAGGTTGTGGATCCTCACAGACTGCGGCCTGTTGGTCAGGAAGTCCAGGACCCAGTTGCAAAGAGAAGAGCGCAGACCAAGTGAGGAGAGCTTATCTGTCAGTGTCTGGGGTATCATGGTGTTAAAGGCGGAAGTGAAGTCCACAAAGAGCATACGGACATAAGAGTCCTTCTGCTCCAGGTGGGTGAGGGCAGTGTGGACCACAGAGGAAATGGCATCGTCTGTGGATCGGTTCCTCCTGTAGGCGTACTGGTGTGGGTCCACAGTAACGTCGATGGTGGCTTTGATGTGGGTCATAACCAGTCTTTCAAAGCATTTAGTGACTATCGGCGTGAGAGCTATCGGCCGGTAGTCATTCAGACCTGTCACTGTGGAGCTCTTGGGGACCGGGATGATGGTGGCGGTCTTCAGGCAGGTGGGAACAGCTGCCTGGGTGAGGGAGACATTGAAAATGTCTGCCAGGACCTCGGAGATCTGATCAGCGCACTCCCGTAGTACTCGTCCGGGTATATTATCCGGACCAGCACTTTTCCGGGGGTTGATCCTCCTGAGGGTCCTCCTTACCTCTGCTGGTGTCACACAGAGGGGTACTTCTCCAGGTGGAGGGGTGAGTCTTATGCTGGGCGGGGTGTCAGGGTCCTCAAAGCGGGCATAGAATTTGTTGAGAGCCTCAGGCAGGGAGGGGTCTTTGGAACATTGTGCATCTCTGGTTTTATAGTCTGTGATGCACTTAATTCCCCTCCACATGCTCCTAGGATCCTGGGAGGAGAAGTGTCCCTGGATTTTCAGAGCATATGCAGCTTTTGCCCCTCTTAACACCTGCGGTCAGCTCTCTTCTAGCCCTCCTGAGTTCCTGTGCGTCGCCAGACCTGAAGGCAGCATCCCTGGCTTTCAGTAGAGAACGCACCTCTCCATTCAGCCAGGGTTTCTGGTTCGGGTAGCAGGTCACTGTCTTTGTGGTGGTGACATCCTCCACACACTTGCTGATGTACCCGAGGACAGCAGATGTGTAATCCTCCAGATCCAGCTCCCCCTCACTCTCAGCAGCCTCCCTAAAGACATGCCAGTCTGTGCAGCCGAAACAGTCCTGCAGCACAGCATCTGCGTCACCGGGCCACACAGTGATGGTCTTCTGTGTGGGTCTGGAGCGTCGCAGCGGGGGGTGGTATGCAGGGACCAGCATAATGGAGATGTGGTCGGAGAGCCCGAGGTGGGGGTGGGGGACGGCTCTGTACGCGTCTCTGATGTTGGTGTAAACACGGTCGAGTGTGTTGTCTCCCCGTGTTGGAATGTCTATGTGTTGGTAAAACCTCGGCAAAATGTTCGTCAGGTTCACGTGGTTAAAATCCCCCGCCACCACGTAAAACGCCTCCGGATGCTTGTTCTGAAGCGAGCTGATGTTGTCATGTAGCTCCTTCAGTGCGTTGTTAGCATTAGCATCCGGTGCTATGTAAACGGCAATGACGAACACAGCTGTAAACTCCCGAGGCAGATAGTGTGGCCGACACTTCACGGTCAGCTGTTCTGTTGCCTCGGAGCATAAGGCGTTTACCATCACACAGTTTGTGCACCAACCTTTGTTTATGTAGACGCATAAGCCGCCCCCTCGTGCTTTTCCGGACAGCTGGTTGCGGTCCGCGCGGAAGAGCTGCCGGCCGGCGAGCTGGAAGGCTGAGTCCGGCATGCTGTCGTTTAGCCATGTTTCCGTGAGACAGATCACAGCGCAGTTCCTCATCTCATCAGAAACACTCATCCTCAGCCGCAGAAGGTCCAGCTTGTTGTCCAAAGAGCGAACATTGGACAGGAAGAGAGATGGAATCAGGGGTCTGTCGGCGTTAGCCTTGAGCCTGGCTAGCACGCCGGCCCGCTTCCCTCTCTTCAGTCTTCGCCTGCATCGCTTCCTTTTGCCCTTTGTTCGTACCGCTCTGACCCGCCACGCCGGTGTCCGGAGAAGTTGTAGTCTGCCCAGCTTGGCTCTGAAACTACTGTCCATAGTTGCTACTTTTGTGGCAGAGCTGTCCTTAATCTTAAAAAGTTCGGTTCGGCTGTAACTCACAGGCTTAAGGCGCATGAAGTCGCTATCAGAACCGACGTAAAAATAACTAAAAGCAGGGTTTTCGCTGGGAGCGTGAGAAGCTGCTGCACCACCGCGCGCGGCCATCTTGAAAAAATCTATGAGTATATTGCAGATCAGGAGTATATTGCAGATCACCCAGCTATTGTAGACCTTTCGAGTTGCCTTCACATTCCCCAGCCCCCCCCAAACACACACACACACACACACCAAACAAAATCTCCTTCTGAGAAGGTAAAATGCACATAAGCAAGCTAGCATTAGCACTTAGCATTAGCATTAAGCTAAAACAAACTATAAACATGAGCCATTAGCATTTTAAACATTCATGGCTTGGCACCTACATCTGCAACAACACAATATTTCTCATAGAAAAAAGTACTTACAATGGGCATAAAACCAAAAGTTTCCCAACCAAGTAGATTAACCAGACAGCATGGAGAACGCTGGAGAACAATGCTCAAACACTTCCTCTTGGCTTCCTCTATTTATACCGGGTGATCTCAAATGACTCATCAGCCACCCCTAGTGGCTTGGAGGATAAACTACACCCAAAAAAATAAGAACAGACCCACTGGAACCAACTTGGTTACAATGTAACGAACCTAATTGTAACATGTGGAAGGCGGATACACTTGCATGTGTCTTTTATTCAAGTTGAAAATAAACAGAACGAAGAACACTGCACAACGAAGTATTCAACGAAACATAAACAGACTTAGAAGAAAGCCGATGACAGCAAAAACTAACACTAAATAACACGACAGACTGGAAATAAGACAACGGTACAATACTGATGGACTTGATACTCTAAGCACAATGAATACGCGACAAGGACTGGGAGAAAACACAGGGTATATATGGGGCACGTAACAAGTAACACCTGATACACTATGAGAAGACACAGACTTGAAACAGGTGAGATGTGGAGACGAGGACGGACACGTGATCAAAACAGACGCACATGGTGATTACATGACTACGAGAACAACAACATATACAAACAGAACGAGACAAGTATCTCAAAAAGTAATATTCATTTGGGATTCTGGTCCATGTTGACATGAAGGCATCGTCCAATTCCTGCAGATTTTCAGGTGCACCTCCGCCAGTCTCCTGTTCTACACCATTCTGCTCGAGATGACTTTTGGTTTGTAACATGATACATTATCATGCTGGATGTTGCTATTAGAAGAAGAAATGTGGTCAGCAACAATACACAAACAGCATCTGTCTCAGCAGGGATCGCGGCTAGGTTTTCCCAGTCTTCAGCTGTCCAGCTTTGGTGGTGTGGTGCACACTGCCGCCACAGATTTCTGTTGTTGACAGAAATAGGCTTCTGCTTTTGTAGCCCATCCTCTTTCAGGGTTCAACATGTTGTGCATTCTGAGATGCTTTTCTGCTCACCATGCTTGTATAGAGTGTATAGAGGTGCCATAGCCTTTCTGTGCGCTTGAAGTAGTCTAGCCATTCTCCATTGACCTCCCTCATCAACAAGGTGTTTCCATCCATTATCCTGCTGCTCACTCAATGATTTTTTTTATTATACCAGTACATTTTAGAGACTGCTGTGCCTGAAAACCCCAGGAGATCAGGAGTTATAGATATACTCAAAGCAGCCTGTCTGGCACCAATCATACCATAACTTTCGTATTGTTTTCAGAAATAAACAGCAGAGTAAACAGCATTAGATGTAATAGCAAAATCAGGTTTTCTTCCTAACCATCATACTGAGGCAGCATTGGTTTGTGTCAATGATCTCAGGCTGATGTATAAAACCCTCTATTCTAGTCTTATTGGATCCTCTATACTTACTGGATCCTTTATACTCATTAAATCATATTTAACCAATAGACAGTTCTTGGTTTTACTGGGAAATCATTGTTCAAACAGATTTACATTTATTGTCCCACAAGGTTTCAGTTGTAGGGCTGTTGCTTTTCTCGATGTATCTCTAATTAATGTCATTAAGAAAAATTATATAAGTTTTCATAGTTAATGACACACATTCCCAATAAAAATCAATACTCTATTGACAAGCTTGTGTCAGATAAAGATCATAGGTATGAAACTCTTATGAAATAAAAATCTTAGGTATGACAGTCTTATGAAAAATACATTATGGCACACTCATTTCTTTAGTTTTGTACACCAAACCTAGAGAATGAAACCTGGCTGTGACCTTAAACGCTGAGCTCATCCTGAAGTTCATCCTTTTTTCCTGGGTTCTTAAGAAAACAAGCCATCCTCCACAACTTGTACAAAACACAACGGCAGAGATACCAAAAACAAACAAGAGAGATCATATCACTCTCTTTCTAAAAGAGCTGCACAAGCTGCCAGTGTCTTTTAGCAAAGATTTTAAAATGGTGTTATTAGTTTAACATCTCTAAATGATCTTGCAGCTCTTGCAAATCATTTAAAATATATTACATTTCTGGCCTACAGAACATTCCAACTAGTTGATACAGGCTTGGTTTATGTTAACAAGTGTCAGAGCAAGTCAAGCATGTCAATGAATCAGCAGCAAGGCATTTGAACTGAAAAGACTAAATGTCAGGCTTAACATCCTTGATAAACATTTTTATCTGCATGGTCTTAACCCTTTAAAACATTTTACATTGATTTAACCTCATTTCTAAGGACACTGTACAAAATGTATATGTTGCTCCAAAACCTGCATGTATTATTCAGTAATATGGTGCCTCCACAGATGTACAAATCTCCCATGTGCATGCACTAATGGATGGATGGATGGATGGATGGATGGATAGATAGATCTAAAAAAAATTAAAAATAGCATAAAAAAATACAATAAAGTAAACAGAGAACACACAAAGAATAGATAGCTAAACAAATAGTTGAAACTTGGTAGAACTTGATAGAACAGTGCAGTAGATGTTTCCGTCAGCCAATAAATAATCTACAGAACTAAAGGGCAAGGTCCAAGTGACTTTGGTTAGGATAAACTGACCTGTTGTGTATATATACATGTGTATACAAACATAAGCACGTACCCATAGATGCATATTCCATTCAAAAAAGTCAATAAAGTATAACTGGATTTATCTCAATGCCCACCAGACCATTAAAGCTGGACGGGACTGCATCCGTGATGGTTTGTCTCTCCTCTTTAACCCAGTAGATGCAGCATCCATGATTAAAAAAAAGAATTTAAATTTTTGATTCGTAGGACTATGGGACACTTTTCCACCTTGGTCCTAAATGAGCTTGGGCCCAGAGAAGGCGGCAGAGTTTCTGGATCTGTTTATATTTACTATCTTCTTTGTATTGTGTGTTTCAACTTGCATTTGTAGATGCAGCTATCGACTGTTTTCCCAGATGATGGTTTTGGGAAATGTCACCTGAAGCTCACAAGCATCCAATATAGTTTGAGGTCCTGTCCCTTGCATACAAAGATTTCTCCAGATTCCTAAAATCTCCAAGTTCTTTGCTATGTTGAGAAAGGTTCTTGAATTGTTGCTGTATTTGCAAACACAGTCAGAGTGTTGATGCTGGCACAAAATTCAAAATGGGCATGTATTTATTTACAGTTACATATTATAGGGTTTAAATAATTTGCACATCAATCTGTCTTTATTTACATTTTGCACAACGTTCCAACTTCTTTATATGCTTTTAATTGAACACACTGAGCTGCTTATTATTACTATTATTATTATTATTATTAGTAGTAGTAGTAGTAGTAGTAGTAGTGATAGTAGCAGTAGTCGTAGTATAGTAGTAGTAGTAGTATATTATTATTTATAGTAGTAGTAGTATAGTAGTAGTAGTAATAGTATGTTATTATTAGTAGTATAGTAGTAGTAGTAGTAGTAGTATAGTAGTAGTAGTATATTATTAGTAGTAGTAGTATAGTAGTAGTAGTAGTAGTAGTAGTAGTAGTAGTAGTATATTATTAGTAGTAGTAGTATAGTAGTAGAGGTAGTATAGTAGTAGTAGTATATTAGTAGTAGTATAACAAGATAAGAAAAGATCTTTTATAGCATATATGGCATGGCTGCTAACAGCATTAATTTTTTATGTTTATCTTTATGGTTGTTGCTGACCCAACAAATTTGGGCTGGATGATGGTACAGCATCCAAGGGGATGAATCTAATGCTAAATATGGAAACCTAGGAAGGAAGGCTGGCGCCTCAGCAGTAATAGTGGCAGCACTTATTCAGAGAAATAAAACAGATGTCTTATTGTTTTCACTTCTTCCTCCCATTTGGCTTCAAGCCTCAGTGGCTCTGGCGTCCTGGCTCGTTTTGAAAGCCTCTTAATTGTGGCTTTTGAATTAGGCCTGACCATCCTGGTACATTATTGCTGTTAGCCTCTGCATTGGGGCCAGCAGTTTGATCAGCCCTGATCAGTTACTTCAAAGTTTACATCTTGTTTCATGTGGTTTGTTGTAATGAGTCAATGAGTCAAGTTATTCCAATTCAAACATCAGCAAAGTCATTTCAAATCATTAAGGCATATAATCATAAGCATGTAGTTCAAAACAATTTGCACCATCATCCTGTGCTTGCTTGCTCAAGTTAAAGGAGCGTAGGAGCAGAGTGTGAGGCAGCTTGGCACATTGAGCAAGAAGGCAAAAACATCTGCATGAAACGGATGCGTGAAACAGATCAAACGTCTGGCCAACAGGACATTCCAGCATTAGAAATGAAGTGGCTCTATTTTAAAATGTCAAACAAACTAAAAAAAGCAGTAAAATACAAGTCAACAACTGATGAGAAGACAAGATAGCACGCTCAAAAAAGAAGAGTACCTGCAAAAGGTCACGTAAAACATTCCTGAATGTTTACGTGCACTCTGATGGGGCTAAACCCTTCAAAGTGTTTATCAGTAGTGGTTAGACTCGAGTCAAATCATGTCACTCGAGTCCAACCACCTCTGATAAACACTTATGATTTTAAGATTTGCCTGATTAACACTGATAAGAAACTCGACTTGACTTTGACTCGGTATTCACGACTTAAGACTTTGACTTAAACTTGAAACAGAGGACAGACTTCCGGCTTTTATGCCGAGATTTACTGAAGTTTTACCGATGTCCGGTGATAATAATATATTACTCCCCCTCCCCCGCTAAAACGAATCCCGCCCTAATAGGGATGAATCTGTCCTCACACATTCAGTTTGCAGCCATCCAATATTACTTTAGGCCTTGCCCCTTGTTAGTGATATTTATGATATCATGTAGTGTAAATGATTCAATTCCCAAGTTCTTTGCTATTTCATATTGAGAATTGTTCTTGGATTGTTTGCAGTATTTGCCTACACAGTCACAGAGTGGTGATGCTGGCACCAAATTTAAAATAGGCATATATTTTTAAAATAAAGAAAATAAAAATCTCACTTTTAAAGGGAATCCCGGCTGGTAACACCTGTAAGCCTTGATATGGTGTAATGACTTTAAATTATTAAGACACTTAGTAAAAAATTACATTGTTGTAACTACTGACGTGCACAGCGAGCAGTGACGTCAAATGGTTGCAGTAACCGGCCGTCGCGCTTGAGCACAGCTAGCTAGCTAAACATAGCTACTGTTCAGCCTTTGCAGTTTGAGCCAGAACACAACATTTCTCACATCAGCGGCGACAACACATACCACATGAGTCAAAATGGTGAACAGAGAGGGTGGAGGAGAGAGTGGACACAGTGCTGGAGTTGTTGTGAAACTGTGTGTTGGTGTTGACGGAGAAGGAGAGTGTCTGTTAAAGGAGCTCCGCTTTCTAGCAGGAAACATTCACGCTCAGTAAACAGCTAGATACACTGAACGGGAGTTTCTCTTAGCTTCCACACTCGTTTATTAGTGAAGTAGTATGTTCACTACTAAGACTGTACTTTTGACATTGATCCGCAAACGAGGGAGAAGCAGCTGATGCTAACGGTAAACGCTGTTGGTGGGACGCCAGGAGAGAAACCAGCGCATGTTCACGTTTCTTCTTGCGGTTCTCCATAATCTGGGGCTTTTGGATTCCTGTGTGGGGAAGCTGTGGCACTGCATTGTGTTTTAGTCTACACTTAAAACCAACAGCACCAGTAAAGCCTCTCGCCAGTGGTGGTCTGAAGTGGGACTGAAGTGAAGAGCAGAGCTGTGGGTCCTTCGGTAGCTGTGTTCACCCACACAAACTATTCTCCTTTTTAATCTTTGGGAAAGCTGTTTAGACTAATATCAGTCTTCCCACTGCCTTTCCACTGGAAATAACATCCAACACAACACAATGATGTATAGTTTTCTTTAAGCTAGGTTAGCTAACTAACATTCAATCCTTCCAACCGCAGTCAAGTTTAGCACTGCAACCATTTGATGTTATCTACCCAACAGGCATTGCATGTCAGAAATAATGGCTGCGTCCACATGTTAAATATTTATAATAAAAGCATTAATTTATAAATAAATCTGCTGCTTTTATAATGTTTTTACATATTAACATGTGATGGTTTAAGAACAATTTGAAGTCATAACACCATATTAAGGCTTACAAGTGTTACCAGCCAGGGTTCCCTTTTACATTTGAGACCTTGCCTTTGTATTTTATTCAGTTAAATATGATTTTTAATTGAAAAATATTCTGTATTCTGTTTTTAAAAAAATTGCATCACATTCTGGTTTACATTTTGCACAAGCTTTAACTTCTCTGTATAATCTTTGAAAAGTGTCCTATAAGTTATTTTTATTATTATAACTACATGTTATAAATGGACCTTTTATAGCATATACAGCATGGCAGCTAACAGCATTTACTTTCTGTGTATCTTCATGGTCGTTGCTGACCCAACAAATTTGGGCTGTATGAGTGTACAGTATCCACAGGGGAGGAAGGCTGGCGCCTCAGCAGTAATACTGGCAGGAAATTCAGCACCTATTCAGTAAAATAACACAGAAGCCAGTGTTTCTCTGCTTTGGCTGAGAAACTGGTTTTAACTGGTCTGATTTAAACTGCACCTTACACTCACTGTACTGTCAGAATACTGTTTACATTCACTACTCACACAAACATATTGTTTACATTTGTTACTTGCAACTTGCACTTTATGGCTGCTGCTCTTCATACTTGCACATAAAAGCACACATAACTTTTATTTTTTATTCTTTAACTATAAAAATATTTTTATCTACTTCAACTTATATTGTTATACTTTGTATATTTTGTATATATATTTTTAATTTCTTTTATTTGTTATCTTATCTATTGGTGAATGGAGGAGCAGCAAAGTAAGAATTTCATTGTACAGTGTAACTGTCTGTTCTGCTGTACATATGACAATAAAACTCTTGAATCTTGGCTTCAAGCCTGAGTAGCTCTGGAGCCCTGGCAGGCTTTGAAAGCCTCTTAACTGTCTCTTTTGAATTAGGCCCAGACCACCTTGTACATCATTCCTGTTAGCCTCTGCGTCGGAACTGGGTGTTTGATCTAGGCCCTGATCTGTTACTTCAAGTTTACAAGTGTTATGAACTGGTCTAGGTCAGACCATAGCAAAACTAAAAAGGTGTCTGTGCCCTCCTGGTTCCCCAAACAGAACGCCATTCAGGTGCAATGATAACAGACATGTTTATTAATTAAAATTCAAATAATAAGATAAAGTAGAACAAATAAAAAAGAGAGGGGAAGAAAAGGAAAGAAAAATGAAATAATAAACCAAGCTAACTAAGGTTTAAAGGGAAAACTAAACTTACCTAACAACAAAAAGAAAACCAAACACAATATCTAAACTAACTTCCTACATAAAGCAAACAAAATAACCCTATCTCCCCAATATATACAAACTTAGCTTAGTAAAGGCTGTAAAGTCAACCAGATAAACATAGCGCTTTGTATGATAATCTCAATCAACACAACATTAACCACAACGCTATTTCACACTATATATCATCACAAACAAGCAGCTAAGCTAGCTCTCTCACAGCACGTCTCGTCAGAGAACCAGGAACGCAACGCAACAGCACCGCCCCCTTCCCTCTGGCACGCTTCCCTTTATGTGTTGTATCCCCTGGTGGTGGCTCAGAGCATCTGCAACAAGATAAAAACTGCACAGACAAATAATTACAGTTGTAGTTTATTTTACATCCCCTATGTCAGGGACACAGCTTTTGATTGGTCCACAGCATCGATGGTGTTAACAACAACAACCAAGTGTAAGAATTGGTGGAGGTGGGATTATGGTGTGGGGTTGTTTTTTCAGGAATTGTGTTTACCCCCTTAGTTCCAGTGAAAGGAACTCTTAATGCTCTTAGATCAAGAAAACGAGGAAACAGTTGTGAATAAATAATCACAAAAGACATTGCGTGATGAGATATGTCATCATTTATTTTACAAAGCTTCAAACAGACAGTTCCAGGCCGGATTACAAATAATTCTGAAAGGGATATGATCGTCCCAGAACTCTCAGTGAAACGCTGCCCTTCTGGGAAGAAAATAATAATATACAACATATCAAGTTTGATGAAATTAATATCATTAAAAAGAACAACCTGGACATTGACCTGGATCAAATGCAAATCAGTCTTCACAAAGATTCCACTTCATGCAGTTTTTCTGGGGTGATGAGGTAATCAGCCCTCCTTTATCCTCCTCATGCCACCTTTATCTCCAAAGATGCTTTTTACATGACATCATCTAGGATCAGTTGTCTCCAAGAGGTGGACGCTTACATTTTTAATTGCTCTCTCAAGCGCCCACAGGCACAGACAGTATTCAGGCCTTAATGCTTTCAGAATCCTTTCAATCTAATGGACTAGTCTGCCCAGGAGTACTGTACTTGTCTGGCTGCATTGTGGTGGGACTATGGTATGTGTTTGTTTTTTTAAGGAGTTGTGTTTAGCCCCTTAGTTCCAGTGAAAGGAACTCTTAATGCTTCCGCAGATCAAGAAAACGAGGAAACAGTTGTGAATAAATAATCACAAACGATATTGCGTGATGAGATATGTCATCGTTTATATTACAGAGCTTCAAACAGACAGTGCAGTTCCAGGCCGGATTACAAATTTTTCTGAAAGGGATATGATTGTTCCAGAGCTCTCATTGAAACGGCACATCGCTGCCCTTCTGGGAAGAAAATAATAATATACAACATAACAAGTTTGATGAGATTAATATCATTAAAAAGAACAACCTGGACATTGACCTGGATCAAATGCAGATCAGTCTTCACAAAACTTCCACTTTATGCAGTTTTTTCTGAGGTGATGAGGTAATTATCCCTCCTTTGTCTCCTCATGCCACCTTTATCTCCAAAGATGCTTTTTACATGACATCAACTGGGATCAGTTGTCTCCAAGAGGTGCACGCTTACATTTTTAATTGCTCTCTCAAGCGCCCCCAGGCACAGACAGTATTCAGGCCTTAATGCTTTCAGAGTCCTTTCAATCTAATGGACTAGTCTGGCCAGGAGTACTGTACTTGTCTGACTGTGTGGTGCCAAGTGTAAGATTTGGTGGAGGTGGGATTATGGTGTGGGTTTGTTTTTCAGAAGTTGTGTTTACCCCCTTAGTTCCATTGAAAGGAAATCTTAATGCTTCTGCAGATCAAGAAATCGAGGAAACCGTTGTGAATAAATAATCACAAAAGATATTGCGTGATGAGATATGTCATAATTTATATTACAAAGCTTCAAACAGACAGTGCAGTTCCAGGCCAGATTACAAATTTTTTTGAAAGGGTTCCGGAGCTCTCATTGAAACGGCACATCACTGCCCTTCTGGAAAGAAAATAATAATATACAACATATTAAGTTTGATGAGATTAATATCATAAAAAGAACAACCTGGACATTGACCTGGATCAAATGCAAATCAGTCTTCACAAAGATTCCACTTTATGCAGTTTTTTCTGAGGTGATGAGGTAATTAGCCCTCCTTTATCTCCTCATGCCACCTTTATCTCCAAGGATGCTTTTTACATGACATCAACTGGGATCTCTCTAGCGCCCCCAGGCACAGACAGCATTCAGGCCTTAATGCTTTCAGAGTCCTTTCAGGTACACCCACTTACTCTGGCTTTGGAAATGTCCATTCTAAGCTAATTTCTCAAAAGCAAAAGGGACTGATAATATTTAATTTATCATTTGATAAATTAACACATCACCTTAACGTATGTGTCAGGTTCTACATAGAACTCCCCTTTTTAATATTCTTATAAAATAGTTATAAAAGTTATAAAATAGTTATAAAAGTTATAAAGGTCCTATAGTTATAAAAATATAGTTTATTATTTTGTAAAGCATCACTAAGGAAACAGTGACCTAATGCTTCTTACAAATGTGAAACTGAACAGTTTAACATAAATCTCTTTTTGTGTGGTTAAACCATGTAGGCTGATATACACTATATTGGCAGAAGTATTCACCCCCCATCCAAATCAGGAGCTCATCATGGTACCATGATAAGATGCCACCTGTCCAACCATTCCACTCATGACATTTTCTCACTACTAAATATTCCACAGTCAACTGTCAGTGGTGTAATATCAAAGTGGGAGTGATTGGGAACGACAGCAACTCAGCCATAAAGTTGTAGTCACGTAGGGTTCAGCGGATGCTGATGAGCATAGTGCACAGAGGTCGCCAACCTTCTATAGAGTCAATCACTACAGACCTCCAAACTTCATGTGGTCTTCAGATTAGCTCAAGAACAGAGCGTAGAGAGCTTCATGTAATGGGTTTCCATGGCTGAGCAGTTGCATTCAAGGCTTACATCACCAAGCTCAATGCAAAGCTTTGGCTGCAGTTGTGTAAAGCACGCCACCATTGGACTCTAGAGCAGTGGAGAAGTGTTCTCTGGCATGATAATCACACTTCTCTGCCTGGCCATCCAATGGACGACTCTGGCCAGGAGAATGGTGCTTGTTTCACTGCATTGTGTCAAGTTTAAAGTTGGGTGGAGGGGTTATTATGGTGTGGGGTTCTTTTCAACCCCTTAGTTCCAGTGAATGGAACTCTTAATGCTTCCGCAGATCAAGAGATTTTGGACAATTTCAGTTTGACCTTTGGGATGAATCAGAGCGGAGACTGTGAGCCAGACCTTCTCGTCCAACATCAGGGTCGGAACTCAGAAATGCACTTCTGGAAGAACATTCAAAAGTTCCCATAAACACATTCCTAAACACTCCTAAACCTTGTGGAAAGGCTTTCCAGAAGAGTTGAAGCTGTTATAGCTGCAAAGGTTCCCTCTGGATTAGGAATGAGATGTCAGTTTATATGCGTGTGAAGGAAGACAAACAAATACTTTTGGCAATATAGTGTATTATTACTTAAATCTCTTTATTATTGTTTGTGTTTTAAAGCAAGTACTAATACACTTGTTTGCCATTTTTGGCCAAATCTGGAGATGCTCCAAGAATCTATAACCTATAATCTACAAGGGACAAGACTCACACTTCATGTAGTTGAGGGCTGCCCAAGCTCAAAGGGCAAAATACAGTGTCTGTAGTGGGTCGAGTGCCGAAATGTTTTGGGGTATAGATATATATTTATTTTTTTCTCGGTGGTCAGCGGTCTCTGATGTAACCAGGTTTGTGGTTAAACAGATTTATTTCCTCTTAGTTGTTCCGGAGTGGCTGCTAGCTCATGGTCTCTGGTTACAGATGTACAAAATGTTGTGATGTTGTAGCGTGCTTTCTGCAAATAAGTCGGGACCTCACTGACTGGGACATTGTTTCAACAGAGATACATTTAAAAGTTATTTTAACATGTAATTAAATGCTATAAGCTACTTTTCTGTTATATTTGGTACTACACTGCAAAAATGACATGTTGGCATGTAAAATGATCTTATATGTAGTTGATATATCTCTTAATTCTCATTTTAAGATTGGTCTAAGTTTATTAGAAGATTTTTTTGGTAACACTGCCTATTAATACAGTATTGTTCATTTGTTAATGCACTATACATGTATAACCTTTGATTAAGTCAGACTACATGCCTTCATGAAGACAGGCTTCATAAGACATTATAATATCTGTTCATAAGAACATGTATACACTACCATATATATATATATATATATATATATATATATATATATATATATATATATATATATATATATATATATATAATTAGATCATTTTACTTGCCAAGATATCCTTTTTTTGTGGTGTACCACAGGGAAACAACACCTGCGATCTATTGTCCTGCTGTACAGTTGCACAAGACTGTTTTTTGTCATCCTGACAGTTTTTACTTGATTCTTGTGGTCATTCATATCATAAGTACAGCAGTAGCAGAGGAATGTCTAAATCGACCACAAGACTTTTTTTGTAAGTGCACGTTCTTCTCCAATAAAACTTCTTACAGATTAAAAACCTGAACTATTAGAGTTTGAGTCATTTGCTGGGATCTGTCTGTGTCTTATATCGGGGAACCTCATCATCATATGGCCGCTGGCTGATTCAGTGAATTTAAATAAAAATGTATGTCAGACTCCTGCACCTTCACTCATGACTTTAACGTTTATATTTTGTTTCGTATGCTTATTTATTGCACGCCCTCTGATATTCCAACGGAGATATTGAAAAGGGCATTAAGGCATATGAGGGTAAAGTTGTCACAACAAACTCATCAAATGAATTTGTAACATCATCCTGGGCTTAGATGCTTCATTTGAAACAACTATAATGGTTCAGCCAAATGGGCTAATAATGTTAGGGTGGTCTGCGCTGCTTGTATGTTGTGTTATCTGTGCTAATGTCTGCCACGCCACTATAACAGTTGTGACAAAACACCTCACTGGAGGAAGACTTTCAGTATAGGCTCCCTACTACTTCTAGGTGTGATCTGATTTAGTGTGTCTTGTTTGTTAGTGGAATGTTAGTGTCCTATTAGAAAATATAAACAGGAATATTCTTTTGAACGTAGCCAAATCTCAACAGTTTAGGTCAGACATGGGACCAAGTCACTAAGTTGCAAGTGACCTCAAGTCCTGACAATCGAGTCCCAAGTCAAGTCCCAATTCAATACAAAGGAGTCATAAGTCAAGTCCCAATTCAATACAAGGGAGTCTCAAGTCAAGTCCCAATTCAGTACAAGGGAGTCTCAAGTCAAGTCCCAATTCAATACAAGGGAGTCTCAAGTCAAGTCCCAATTCAATACAAGGGAGTCTCAAGTCAAGTCCCAATTCAATACAAGGGAGTCTCAAGTCAAGTCCCAATTCAATACAAGTGAGTCTCGAGTCAAGTCCCAATTCAATACAAGGGAGTCTCAAGTCAAGTCCCAATTCAATACAAGAGAGTCTCGAGTCAAGTCCCAAGTCTTAAACTTCGTCTTCATCTGTGAAGTCTTGCATGTGGCAGTTCTTTTTTATTTAATACAGCATAATCTTTGTAGTTGAACCGGATTATTTTCGGGAGCATGTTGTTCCTTGTCTCTACACAAATTCAACAATGGCAACCCCCCAAAGTTTCCCATGATTGGCCACAGAACTTCACTTGTTGCTAGGTTACAGATAAACTGAGTGACACAGCTCAGCTGCCTAGCGTTGCAGCACCATTTAATACAAAATGATCAGTTATTTGATATTTGAAATTTTTCTTCTCTATTTTTTTTCATTTATTATGTACAAATAAAGTGGCGAGTCTTTTTAAGTCTTAAAGCTCAAGTCCGATTCCAAGTCCAAGTCAGTAAAGGTAAAGTCTAAGTCAAGGTGCAAGTCTTTTGTGATGTTGTCAAGTCACAAGTCATCAGTTTAGCGACTCGAGTTTGTCTTGAGTCCAAGTCATGGGACTCGAGTTCACGTGTCTGGTTGAGGTCATGAGTAGACAACATATAAACAGGGGCATATTTTTTGAGAGATGAGTGTGAGCACGCAAATGTGAACTTCAATGACAGCTGTGGTTCCAGCTTTTAGATTATGGGTTTGCTGGTGTCTGACCACAACAGAGTGTACAAGCGAGTTATCCTTCCTGCACACTGAAATGACATTGCTGGAAAACGCTTATCCTCATTGCCTGTAATGGCATTCCCCAAACGGGGGTGGAGTGGAGGAGTCTCTTTTTGCCTGACTCATAGATCTCTACTCTGATCAATGTCCATTCCTGTAGATTCATTAGCCTACTTCACCTCACAGACACAACCGAGCCACAGTCCAACCTTTAGCTTTCAGATTTGCTAACATTAGCTTGTTTAGTGCTCATGTTGCAAATGAGACAATCCTAACTGCCATAAAGACTGGAACATAAAGTAAACATGCAGGTTTCGAATCCAGATATTTCAGGCTTTCTAACCAGGGATGGCACCATGCCTCAGAAAGTGGTAGGGCAAAATCTATGCCAGGTTTCTGTCACCACCACTTGTGCTGTTTCTCTTATTGTACATTAATGCTGTGAAACTGTCACACTTTAAAGACAATCTACATTCCACAATTTCCTAATATGAATACATGTCAGTCTTCACATTTCAGTCAATGAGAATGCTGTAACACCAGTTTCACACATGGTTGTGGTGATATGATATACCTTCAGTGACAATGTTTACACACATGCTGAATGAAAAAGAAAATCTTATGTAAATGGACACTTTGCTGCTCTTATTGGTGCTGAACAAACAGAAAATATCTCAGCTTGACTCATTGAGGCTAACAAACATGTCCAGGTCACCAGAGGGCGCCATTCTGTCATCTCTACTATCACCTTCTCTAGTTTAGAAAAGTTGTTCGTAGTACCAACTGACGTAGACTTCACCTTTAGTGTTGCATGTAGCTGTAATAATTCAAAAGCTCAAAGACAAAGGTAAGATCCATAAGCAGGCTGATTTATTGAACACCACAGGGCAAAAGCAATGAGCACAGTACAGGACTGAGCGGGGGTTATAACCAGGAAATAAGGAGAGCCTAACGGGGGTATCCAGGAGAACAGGCAGAGCAGAGTAGGGAGAATGTAGTAAAGGGTTATTACCAGAGTTCAGTCCGGAGTTTCCAGGCATTGGTTTCTTGTATGAGCAGACAAAAGAGTAGAATCCCTAAGACAGCTTGGTCTGGCTTGGCCTGTTCTGGCCTGGCTGAGAGGTTAGGCTTGTCTTAGCTTGGCCGAGTTTAGTTTGGCCTAGCTTAGCTTACTTGGCTTGGCTTAGCTTGGCTTGGCTTAACTCAGCTCAGCGGCTTGGTATGAAGGTACAGGTGTACAAACATTCAAGCAAACATTCAATACCACGCACCATGGAACACTAAACGAGAAACACCTGCTAAACGGGACCACATGGCACTGGCAGGAGGACATAAATAAGACAGATGGACAGGAAAAGAAGCCCCCAAGGCCCTGGCAACAATTCCCAGAAAACTCAAAAAACCAGCTCAGGCTGGAAATTTTAAACATTGCTTTGTTGCCAACCACAGAATGATGAACAGATGTCTACTGCAGTCAAACGCATAGATTCACTTTAGCAGCTGGCGTAGGTAGATTATTCAAACTAGCAGTGTCTGGTTCCTCCCAAGGTGTCTGCTTCCTCCCAAGGTTTCTTCATCCAGTTGAGGGAGTTTTTCCTTGCCACCGTTGCCTCTGGCTTGCTCACCAGGGATAAAGTGTTGTAATTTCATGTTTTTTATGCTTTTAAAATTCCTGTAAAGCTGCTTTGTGAACACATCATTGTAAAAAGCGCTACACAAATAAACTTGACTTGACTAAAAAGACATTTCCACCTTTTGTTTTTAAGTATTCTACTATAATGAAACATCTAGGTTAAATGTTAGCCAGACCAAAAAAAAGCTGGATGCATCTCTGTAATCTCAGCCTGTAATCTCTGTAACCTCTGCTGCTTTTCTTCCTTTTTAAATCCCTCGGGGGTCACTTTCTGTAAATGGCAGGAGAATCATCAGGGAATGAGCTTGTGGTTTCCGCATGTGGCTAACAGCCAGTCATCAGTTGCACAATTATCGCCAACACAAACGGACCTAAGCACATCTCAAAAAAAAAAAAACGGCCTCAGCACAGATGAGTTCCCTTACAAAAAAAGTTTATTTAAGTGTACCATTTAGTTTACTTCTTTTAAACTAAAAGGAAGTGAGTATGCTTTCAGTTTACTTTTATGTACTTCTCAGTGATACTATACTAAACTCAGTTATACTTAAGTATGCTTGGGTTATACTGACAAGTATAGAACAGTCTAAGTATATTTGGCCTTTACCTGTATTTAATATTTTAATTGAGATAGTAGAAGTATTCTAGCTTTGCACAAAAACACATTCAGTAGAATATTCATTTAAAATTTGATTTATAAAGATTTATAAAGATATAAATATGTTTCTTAATCTGAGTGTGTCTTGTTTATTTTACGTGTGTCCACTGGTGAGTAAGTAAACGTTGTTAATTTCTATTTCTAAGTAGAAAAAAAAAATATTAAACCTAGTCATATCCTTTAAAGTACAACAATAATATAAGCAGTAAATTATAAGTATTATGTTAAGTTTACTTAAAGAAAACTTACAAGCTAGTAAACTAACAGTAAACCCTTAAGTTTACTTCTAGTGTAGTTGCAGTACAAAAGATGTAAACTAGTTGTATACTTGGTTTACTACTCTTACACTTAAAGTGTATTTAAATATATACTTTTAAAAACTAGAAAGTGGGCCAATTTAGTCCCAAGAAGTAGTAAAATAGTACATATACAAGTGTACTACTAGTACAATGACATTAGTAGAATAACTGCAAAAGGTATAACTTAATAAAACTAACTAAGTATACTTTTTTTCGTTAAGGGTTGGCACTTTACTACTGTATGTCTAGTAGCAGAGTTGAGTGGTCAGCTGACTAGTTTTAGACAGAGGCTGAATACTGTTACAGCCGGGTCTAGGGTACGGCCGGAGCAGAGAGGCAAAATGAGACCCCTTACAGAAAATAAGTACACTTAGAGTAAACTTAAGAGTTTACTGTTAGTTTACTAGCTTAACATTGTTGTACTTTAAAGTAAAGTATATTTTTCTACTTAAAATAGAACTTTAACAACATTTACTTACTCACCAGTGGACACACGTAAACAAGACACACTCAGATTAAGAAACAAATTTGTGTCTTTATAAATCTTTATAAATCAAATTTTAATAAGTATTGTACTTTAATAAGTATTGTACTGGATGTGTTTTTGTGCAGAGCAATAATACTTCTACTATCTCAATTAAAAGATGAAGTACAAGTAAAGGCCAAATATACTTAGACTGTTCTATACTTGTCAGTATAACCCAATCATACTTAAGTATAACTGTGTTTAGTACATCACTGAGAAGTACATAAAAAGTAAACTGAAAGCATACTCACTTCCTTTTAGTTTAAAAGAAGTAAACTAATGGTACACTTAAATAAACTTATTTTTTGTAAGGGACAACTGTGTAGTTTCTCTTCAAACACCATACTACACGCTACCCACAGTGTGTGCAAGAAACAATGTATATTTACAGTTTATTTACAATCAGCAAACAGGGCAAAGGAGGCAATACATAGACGTAGTCAAAGAACGAGCTATGGTCAGACACACTAATAACAATCAAAGGCAGAAAATCTCAATAACACGAGAACCGAGACAGACGTCTGGTAACTGATGAACTTGACTTCGCTTGAAAAGGAATGCTGAGAACCAGACAACCAGAGAGACGTCACAGACAATCACCTTTAACATGAGAACAGAAAGAAAACAGGCAAACAGCAGCGCTGCCAAAAATTACAACAGGGTAATACCTGTAACACCTCACAATAAAAGAAAACACAGACATCTAACATAACAACGAGACAGTTAATCTACAACAACATCTCTACAACGTCTGAACCTCGTTTCTACATTATTTTCAAGTTAAAACCTTCACATATTAAAAACCAACACATCAGCTGGTGACTGAAATTACACATGCGCTGAAGGAAGACTAATAGGTTGTGGTCTGTGCAGAGCAAGACAGGGTCTGAACTAGATCCAGTGTAAACCTCAACGTTTTGGAGAGATAATAACAAGGCAAGAGCTTCTCTTTCTATAGTAGTTAACTTGATGACGATTGAACTTTGCTGAGAAAAAGAAGATTTACCACATGTGCACCCTCTTGGAGTAATACTGCTCCAGCTCCAGTACCACTGGCATCCACCTCAAGCTTAAAGGGCTTGGCAAAATCAGGAGCCGATAGAACTAGGGCACTACGTAGCAAGCATTTAACTGCTTCAAAAGCAGACTGACATTCAGCAGACCAATCGAAATATACAGAACCACGGAGGAGGTTTGTAAGGGGTAAGATAATATCAGAAAAGTTTGTAGTACCCTGCCATACTAAGGAAGCGACGAAGTTCTCTTTTTGTCTTAGGCGCAGGAAAAGCCTTAATAGCCTCAACTTGGCCTCTATAGGAAGAACCATTCCTTGTCCAACCTGTTTACCTAGCAGTGGGAACACTAAAGCATGAACACTCTAAGCATAAAATTTAAGCTTAAGCATCACTGATACTTAATACGATCTGTTCCAACATTTCCAACGCTGTGTACACTGTTTGAAATCCCACAGATCTGAAGGCAAAGGTCAGTTTGACCACTGTTAGTATTAAAACAACGGCCAGTACAGCAGTCTTTGTGACTTATTGTAAGCACTCCTGCTCAGCACCACCAGAGGTCCTTGTCCTCTGAGTTTTTAGTGCAGCTGCCACTTGTTTGCATCACCTGGCACCCATTATTCCAGGTCCAGTCAAGTCATCGGTCCTCTAGTTATGTCAAGCCAAGTCAAGGTATACCTAGGCACGCCTTTCAAAGCAAAGTCTATCCAGCTGCACCCCACTCAGCATCAGCCAGTGCGGCCACGCTGAGTTCTATGCCTCGTTACACACGCGCTAACTCTGCCCTAAACATCGATCTCTGCTCGTCTTCTACTCTGCTCAGCCTGCCTGTCTGGATATCTCCCCTAGGCTCCTCTGGTTTCCTGGCTACCGTCCCTCCGTGCTGCCCAACACTCCGCTCATAGCATTTCAATGTTGTTCTCAATAAACAGCCTGCTTATGGATCTTACCTTTGATTCTTGTGAATCATTACATTTATAATATTTGTAGTCCATTAACAAGCTGTTCCACAAAGTCACTTTTCTTCTCAATCCAAACTTGAGGTTATCTGTGCCTGCTCAGTTTACTTTTTTCAGTTGTTTAAGAGGGACGCTGGTCAACTAGACAGGTTAGTGAGGAAATGGCTGTCTTAGTCCTGCTTCACAGACAGATTCAGAAAGTCTTTTGTCCCTCAGGCCATCAGACTGTTTAACTTATCCCAGCACAGTAAACAATAATCCTGTACCACTGTTATACTCCAGACCCCTATATCAGCTATCAGACACTGTTATACTCCAGACCGTTATATCAGCTATCAGACACTGTTATACTCCAGACCCCTATATCAGCTATCAGACACTGTTATACTCCAGACCGCTATATCAGTTATCAGACACTGTTATACTTCAGACCGCTATATTAGTTATTAGACACTGTTATACTCCAGACCTCTATATCAGCTATCAGACACTGTTATACTCCCAACCCCTATATCAGTTATCAGACACTGTTATACTCCCGACCCCTATATCAGCTATCAGACACTGTTATACTCCCAACCCCTATATCAGTTATCAGACACTGTTATACTCCCGACCCCTATATCAGCTATCAGACACTGTTATACTCCCAACCCCTATATCAGTTATCAGACACTGTTATACTCCGGACCCCTATATCAGCTATCAGACACTGTTATACTCCAGACCGCTATATCAGTTATCAGACACTGTTATACTCCTGACCCCTATATCAGTTATCAAACACTGTTATACTCCAGAACTCTATATCAGCTATCAGACACTGTTATACTCCAGACCGCTATATCAGTTATCAGACACTGTTATACTCCTGACCGATATTTCAGTTATCAGACACTGTTATACTCCAGACCGCTATATCAGTTATCAGACACTGTTATACTCCTGACCGATATTTCAGTTATCAGACACTGTTATACTCCAGACCGCTATATCAGCTATCAGACACTGTTATACTCCAGACCGCTATATCATTATCAGACACTGTTATACTCCAGAGCCCTATATCAGCTATCAGACACTGTTATACTCCAGACCCCTATATCAGTTATCAGACACTGTTATACTCCAGACCCCTATATCAGCTATCAGACACTGTTATACTCCAGACCGCTATATCAGTTATCAGACACTGTTATACTCCTGACCGATATTTCAGTTACCAGACACTGTTATACTCCAGACCGCTATATCAGTTATCAGACACTGTTATACTCCTGACCGATATTTCAGTTATCAGACACTGTTATACTCCAGACCGCTATATCAGCTATCAGACACTGTTATACTCCAGACCGCTATATCATTATCAGACACTGTTATACTCCAGAGCCCTATATCAGCTATCAGACACTGTTATACTCCAGACCCCTATATCAGTTATCAGACACTGTTATACTCCAGACCCCTATATCAGCTATCAGACACTGTTATATTCCAGACCGCTATATCAGCTATCAGACACTGTTATACTCCAGACCACTATATCAGTTATCAGACACTGTTATACTCCAGACCGCTATATCAGCTATCAGACACTGTTATACTCCAGACCGCTATATCAGTTATCAGACACTGTTATACTCCAGACCGCTATATCAGTTATCAGACACTGTTATACTCCAGACCCCTATATCATCTATCAGACACTGTTATACTCCAGACCCCTATATCAGTTAGCAAACACTGTTATATTCCGGACCTCTGTCTCAGTCAACAGACACTGTTATACTCCAGACCCCTATATCAGCTATCAGACACTGTTTTACTCCCGACCCCTATATCAGCTATCAGACACTGTTTTACTCCCGACCCCTATATCAGTCATTAGACACTGTTATACTCCAGACCCCTATATCAGTTAGCAAACACTGTTATACTCCTGACCCCTATATCAGTTATATCAGTATATCGGACCTTTATATTAGACCCCTATATCAGTCATCAGACACTGTTATACTCCGGACCTTTATATTAGACCCCTATAACAGTCATCAGACACTATTATACTCCGGACCTTTATATCAGTCATCAGACATTGTAATACTCTGGACCCCTTTGTCTGTTATCAGACACTGTTATACTCTGGACCTCAATATCAGTTATCAGGTGTCAGACTGTATCATATGATATATTTATTTCTGATTTATCTGTATAGCTGTATGTTATAAATATAACACTATTAACTATATATAATGATGACTGTGCTGTTATTATTACACTATGCATATTATATATCATGTATACAGTCTATACATATAAACAGTGCTGCTGCTTTTGTATTGCATATTTGCACTACTGAAGTCTACACTGTTTACACTGGTTAACTGCACTACTGCCATCACTCTCACATACACACTGAGACTTTTTCCATTTCTATTTTGTATATACTATATTCTATTTATTTTAGATTCTATCTTTATTTTTTGCTGTAACTGTTCTGTTTTGCCTTACCTTGTAACTATGTATCTCTATCACCACATTAATAACACTGCAGAGCTGATCCACCACCCGAGTAATACCTGCTTTATGGTGGTCCCAGACTATGTGTGTTTAGGAGGTTATCCTGCCCCCCTGGTATACAGTTAGATACAGCCATGTAGAATGTAACTGTACCAACAAGGACTGGAACCATCAGTACAGACTATATAAGACCAGACTCCTATCTCCTTTAACTAAGTGTACAAGATGAGTGTCTGATATTGGCTAATGAGTTAAAAGCAAGTCCTTAAGGGCTGATCTGATGGTATCCCACCCCACAAGTGTAGCTGTTTTGGCTTTATTAATCACTGCGGTAGTCAGTTCAAGAGAGACTATGTCATAATAGAATATTAGCCATTGTTTCGAGAGTCGTGTTGAAACCACTCTCCTGTTAAGCCAGCAAAAATGAGTCTCTTTTGAGCTAATGTAAAGGTGAAAGAACTATCATCACTTAATAAACAGAGACATGGATTTTCTCAATATGAATTACAAGCATATCAGAAATTGTAGATAGAATGTAATCCCACAATTTAGAAATGCAATCCTGAAACGTGGAGAAATGTACCAGGTTTAGACAATTCTTGACCTAAAGCAAAGATCTAGCCCTAAAGGTCATGGTCTGCACAAAAACTCAAGGACACAATCACAAGGAGAAGAGTTTGATTTAACGTTTTATTTGCTCGTTTTAAACGCCAGGATACATTTTGAAGTATGGTTATTTCTGGATGTAGATATCTGGTGAATAATATGAATAAAATCTTTGTCACTGCCCTGTTCAACGCACTAGTGTGGGCAGGGTATGAAGTTTCCGCTCCACTTCATTGCAGTATTTCTCTGGAAGTCCGGCCGCTCTGAAACAGAGTGAAAATTAGTTTTGTTAGCAGCAGTTTAACGTTCTCAATAAGCTGGGGAAAATTCCATTCACATGGGACAACCTATGTTTACTCTTGTTCTGTGTCAAAGAAAGAACAAGACAGCATATCAGGAAGCCACAGACATTTGTTCATTTCGCTTAAAGCCATTCAATCTCTCTAAAGGAGAACAGATGAGGGATTTTTCTCTTTGGTGAAGACCTGGTCACTGGAAAAACAGCAAGCAGTGTCGAGTTTGAACAGTTTTTCTACAACAAACATCAGAAACTACGAGTACAGAAAATTCAACAAAATAATGTTCTTATCGAAGCTAAAGTTGGTTTCTTGTTTGATTTTAGGCAGCTGAATGTAATTGCATTAAGATAGAATAAGATAGAAAAAGTGAATATGAAGTTTGCAAATAAAACTTCAGCCCTGTGGTAATTATGTTGCATTTGTTTTAACTGCAGAAGGGCAGACATGGATGAAGTGTGTTCAGGTAAATTTAGTTTGTTAACAGAAAAAGTAAGTAAGACTGGTGATTAGGAGCGGCCTGGGCAACAGTAACAGCAATGGTCTGGGCAACAGTATCATGAATTGTCTGGGCAACAGTATCATGAATTATCTGGGGAACAGTAACAGGAGCGGCCTAGTAACAGTAACAGGAATTTTCTGGGGAACAGTAACAGGAGCGGCCTAGTAACAGTAACAGGAATTTTCTGGGGAACAGTAACAGGAGCGGCCTAGTAACAGTAACAGGAATTTTCTGGGGAACAGTAACAGGAGCGGCCTAGTAACAGTAACAGGAATTTTCTGGGGAACAGTAACAGGAGCGGCCTAGTAACAGTAACAGGAATTTTCTGGGGAACAGTAACAGGAGCGGCCTAGTAACAGTAACAGGAATTTTCTGGGGAACAGTAACAGGAGCGGCCTAGCAACAGTAACAGGAATTTTCTGGGGAACAGTAACAGGAGCGGCCTAGTAACAGTAACAGGAATTTTCTAGGGAACAGTAACAGGAGCGGGCAGGGGAACAGTAACAGGAATTGTCCTGGGAACAGTAACAGGAGCGGCCGGGGAACAGTAACAGGAATTGTCCTGGTAACAGTAACAGGAGCGGCCAGGAAACAGTAACAGGAGCGGCCTAGTAATAGTAACAGGAATTTTCTGGGGAACAGTAACAGGAGCGGCCTAGTAACAGTAACAGGAATTTTCTGGGGAACAGTAACAGGAGCGGCCTAGTAACAGTAACAGGAATTGTCTGGGGAACAGTAACAGGAGCGGCCTAGTAACAGTAACAGGAATTTTCTGGGGAACAGTAACAGGAGCGGCCTAGTAACAGTAACAGGAATTTTCTGGGGAACAGTAACAGGAGCGGCCTAGCAACAGTAACAGGAATTTTCTGGGGAACAGTAACAGGAGCGGCCTAGCAACAGTAACAGGAATTTTCTGGGGAACAGTAACAGGAGCGGCCTAGTAACAGTAACAGGAATTTTCTAGGGAACAGTAACAGGAGCGGGCAGGGGAACAGTAACAGGAATTATCCTGGGAACAGTAACAGGAATTGTCTGGGGAACAGTAACAGGAGCAGCCTGGGGAACAGTAACAGGAATTGTCCTGGGAACAGTAACAGGAGCGGCCGGGGAACAGTAACAGGAATTGTCCTGGTAACAGTAACAGGAGCGGCCAGGAAACAGTAACAGGAGCGGCCTAGTAATAGTAACAGGAATTTTCTGGGGAACAGTAACAGGAGCGGCCTAGTAACAGTAACAGGAATTTTCTGGCGAACAGTAACAGGAGCGGCCTAGTAACAGTAACAGGAATTGTCTGGGGAACAGTAACAGGAGCGGCCTAGTAACAGTAACAGGAATTTTCTGGGGAACAGTAACAGGAGCGGCCTAGTAACAGTAACAGGAATTTTCTGGGGAACAGTAACAGGAGCGGCCTAGTAACAGTAACAGGAATTTTCTGGGGAACAGTAACAGGAGCGGCCTAGTAACAGTAACAGGAATTTTCTAGGGAACAGTAACAGGAGCGGGCAGGGGAACAGTAACAGGAATTATCCTGGGAACAGTAACAGGAATTGTCTGGGGAACAGTAACAGGAGCAGCCTGGGGAACAGTAACAGGAATTGTCCTGGGAACAGTAACAGGAGCGGTCAGGGAACAGTAACAGGAGCGGCCGGGGAACAGTAACAGGAATTGTCCTGGTAACAGTAACAGGAGCGGCCGGGGAATAATAACAGGAATTGTCTGGGGAACAGTAACTGGAATTGTACTGGGAACAGTAACAGGAGCGGCCAGGAAACAGTAACAGGAGCGGCCTAGTAACAGTAACAGGAATTTTCTGGGGAACAGTAACAGGAGCGGCCTAGTAACAGTAACAGGAATTTTCTGGGGAACAGTAACAGGAGCGGCCTAGTAACAGTAACAGGAATTGTCTGGGGAACAGTAACAGGAGCGGCCTAGTAACAGTAACAGGAATTTTCTGGGGAACAGTAACAGGAGCGGCCTAGTAACAGTAACAGGAATTTTCTGGGGAACAGTAACAGGAGCGGCCTAGTAACAGTAACAGGAATTTTCTGGGGAACAGTAACAGGAGCGGCCTAGTAACAGTAACAGGAATTTTCTGGGGAACAGTAACAGGAGCGGCCTAGTAACAGTAACAGGAATTTTCTAGGGAACAGTAACAGGAGCGGGCAGGGGAACAGTAACAGGAATTATCCTGGGAACAGTAACAGGAATTGTCTGGGGAACAGTAACAGGAGCAGCCTGGGGAACAGTAACAGGAATTGTCCTGGGAACAGTAACAGGAGCGGTCAGGGAACAGTAACAGGAGCGGCCGGGGAACAGTAACAGGAATTGTCCTGGTAACAGTAACAGGAGCGGCCGGAGAATAATAACAGGAATTGTCTGGGGAACAGTAACAGGAGCAGCCTGGGGAACAGTAACTGGAATTGTACTGGGAACAGTAACAGGAGCGGCCAGGAAACAGTAACAGGAGCGGCCGGGGAACAGTAACAGGAATTGTCCTGGGAACAGTAACAGGAGCGGCCACGGAATAATAACAGGAATTCTCCAGGGAACAGTAATAGAAGCGACCGGGGTATAGTAACTGGAATTTTCCAGGGAACAGTAACAGAAGCGACTTGGGAACAGTAACAGAAGTGGCCTGGAACAGTAACAGAAATTGTCTGGGGAACAGTAACAGGAATTGTCCAGATAACAGGAAAAGGAGTGGCCGGGGAATAGTAACAGGAATTTTCCAGGGATCAGTAACAGAAGCGGCATGGGAACAGTAACAGAAACGGCCTGGGAACAGTAACAGAAACGGCCTGGGAACAGTAACAGAAACGGCCTGGGAACAGTAACAGAAATTGTCCGGGGAACAGGAACAGGACAGGCCCGAGAAGCAGGAACAGGAGTGGGTCGAGCAAACAAAGTAACAAAAGAAACAATAGACAAAACAGACACGAGGCACAGGACACAAGGCAAGAGGCACAATGCACAGTTAACAATGCTCAACCAGGACAAAGCGAAAACAGAGGGCTTAAGACGGGCACAGGAAACAGGGAACACCTGGGACCGGGAGGAGACACACACTCGCAGCAGGTGAGGGGCATAACAGGAGGGTGAAGACGAGGAGGAACACATGACCAAAACAAACATAAGCACATGGAACATGACAGGAGAGTGTAAACAAAGACATAGACGAGATGATCTAGATGATCTCATTTTTTCAGTCAAAACCATAAAACTGGATTCTTCAGTAAAGGAATCGAAAATACACAGATACTATTAATCCTACTAATGCTTTGCTTATTTCTAAATTATGAAATTTTCACACTTGTCTTCTGAAATAATTAGCCAAACATAAGCAGAGAAACAGATATTTAACTACACTGCTGGATACCAAATTTATATTCGATGCAGTTCTGGCACTGTCTACTCCAGGAAACCATTTAATAGTACAACTGCAGAAAAGCCTGTCTGCACCGTACACCTCTCCATGTTTCTGCCACTGAGTTTTCAGTCTTTAGAGTCAACGTCTGGGTCACTGGTGTTCCAAGTCAAGTCCATTTATCCAATTAGTGACTCAAAACCATGAAGCTGGAACCTTTAGTAGAGGACTGAAGGTCTACAGTAAAGGCATTGAAAAATACTCTATGAAGTGATTTCCCTTGCCACCTGTGCCTCTGGCTTGCTCACAGGGGATAAAAGGTTGTGACTTCATGTTTTCATGTTTTCAAACTCCTGTAAAGCGCTTTGTGACACCATCGTTGCACAAAAAAAGTAAGAAAAAAAACCCCAATAAACTTGACTCATTTAAACTGCATCAGAGCTACAGGTCTATGTGGGACATGTGGCCATGCGGAGCGGCAATGTGTACAGGCTCTTAGTAGACACTGCAGCTGTGGTAGGAAAAACACTTTCAACAGTCAAGTTGCCAAATTCCCATCAGCATTTGCAATGGTGTTGTGGTCAGTTGTGGTGGATAAACAGCTGTAGGCTCCCAGTTCACTATACCAGTACACTTAGTACTCAATTTCCCAGTGCTCAGAATCTGCCTGAAATTTCACATCCAAATATATGTACACTCACAAGAAAAGTAAAAAAAAAAAAAAAGTCTTGTATATAAATTAGAGCTGAAACAATTCCTTGAGAAATTCGAACACAAAAAATCTTTAATGCAAATTCTCTGCATCGAATATTCGTTTAATCCATACAGCCATATACAGCAGACTGTTTTGCACGCATGACTTATACAGTTGCAAAGCATGCGCTTGCGGTGTTGCCAGGTGACACGAAGAAGACGTGATTTGAGAGGAGACATTAATGAGAAGAGGGAGACATTAATGAGAGGCGAACAAAAGAGACAGGCCAGAGAAAACCATACACAGTGTCTAGAGTCTACTGTAAAGCCGAGGGAGCCGCTACTAAGTGACTCATTACTGAGCGCCAACCTGAAGAAAGACGTGGCTAAAGTTAGCTTCTTTTGTGAATTGGAAATTTGGATTTGGGGGAAACTGGGACTGAGAGTTGAGATGAAGGCTAGTAAAGCGTGTATGTTAGTTGTGGTTATATGTAATGACTAGTTAAGAAAGTAAGTCAGTGTGATGGTGAGTTGAGATGAAGGCTAGTAAAGCGTGTATGTTAGTTAGGGTTATATGTAATGACTAGTTAAGAAAGTAAGTCAGTGTGAGGGTGAGTTGAGATGAAGGCTAGTAAAGCGTGTATGTTAGTTAGGGTTATATGTAATGACTAGTTAAGAAAGTAAGTCAGTGTGAGGGTGAGTTGAGATGAAGGCTAGTAAAGCGTGTATGTTAGTTATGGTTATATGTAATGACTAGTTAAGAAAGTAAGTCAGTGCGATGGTGAGTTGAGATGAAGGCTAGTAAAGCGTGTATGTTAGTTATGGTTATATGTAATGACTAGTTAAGAAAGTAAGTCAGTGCGATGGTGAGTTGAGATGAAGGCTAGTAAAGCGTGTATGTTAGTTATGGTTATATGTAATGACTAGTTAAGAAAGTAAGTCAGTGTGATGGTGAGTTGAGATGAAGGCTATTAAAGCGTGTATGTTAGTTATGGTTATATGTAATGACTAGTTAAGAAAGTAAGTCAGTGTGATGGTGAGTTGAGATGCAGGCTAGTAAAGCGTGTATGTTAGTTATGGTTATATGTAATGTCTAGTTAAGAAAGTAAGTCAGTGTGATGGTGAGTTGAGATGCAGGCTAGTAAAGCGTGTATGTTAGTTATGGTTATATGTAATGTCTAGTTAAGAAAGTAAGTCAGTGTGATGGTGAGTTGAGATGAAGGCTATTAAAGCGTGTATGTTAGTTATGGTTATATGTAATGACTAGTTAAGAAAGTAAGTCAGTGTGATGGTGAGTTGAGATGAAGGCTAGTAAAGCGTGTATGTTAGTTATGGTTATATGTAATGTCTAGTTAAGAAAGTAAGTCAGTGTGATGGTGAGTTGAGATGAAGGCTATTAAAGCGTGTATGTTAGTTATGGTTATATGTAATGACTAGTTAAGAAAGTAAGTCAGTGTGATGGTGAGTTGAGATGCAGGCTAGTAAAGCGTGTATGTTAGTTGTGGTTATATGTAATGACTAGTTAAGAAAGTAAGTCAGTGTGATGGTGAGTTGAGATGAAGGCTAGTAAAGCGTGTATGTTAGTTGTGGTTATATGTAATGTCTAGTTAAGAAAGTAAGTCAGTGTGATGGTGAGTTGAGATGCAGGCTAGTAAAGCGTGTATGTTAGTTATGGTTATATGTAATGACTAGTTAAGAAAGTAAGTCAGTGTGATGGTGAGTTGAGATGAAGGCTAGTAAAGTGTGTATGTTAGTTATGGTTATATGCAATGACTAGTTAAGAAAGTAAATCAGTGTGATGGTGAGTTGAGATGAAGGCTAGTAAAGCGTGTATGTTAGTTAGGGTTATATGTAATGACTAGTTAAGAAAGTAAGTCAGTGTGAGGGTGAGTTGAGTTGAAGGCTAGTAAAGTGTGTATGTTAGTTATGGTTATATGTAATGACTAGTTAAGAAAGTAAGTCAGTGTGATGGTGAGTTGAGTTGAAGGCTAGTAAAGTGTGTATGTTAGTTATGGTTATATGTAATGACTAGTTAAGAAAGTAAGTCAGTGTGATGGTGAGTTGAGTTGAAGGCTAGTAAAGTGTGTATGTTAGTTATGGTTATATGTAATGGCTAGTTAAGAAAGTAAGTCAGTGTGATGGAGAGTTATGTTATGTAATGATTTAAGTTTTGCTCAAGAACATAACCATAGGAAATTAAAGCCTGAGCATAATTCACATTATCGTTTTAATAATAAACAAACACACACTTACAAGAACATCCACCCCTACACACCCTTTTGCCCTCCCAGTGATGCATAAAATACACAGCAAACTAAATATCAGGTGGTGTTCAGTGTACAGTAGCCAGTCTTGTGAACTTATAGTATGATATATAGGTCTAGTAATACATTTCAGTGATAGTAATTACTAAAATGTTTTCTTTAAAACCTTACTATATAAAATTTAAGCAATTAAATGTTTTATTTTATCTTATATATTTACTACTGCTCTTTAATGAAGCAAAAATATTTGTATCCGATTACTCAATGAAATAGAATACTAAATATACTAAAATAATCGATAGCTGCAGCCCTAATATAAATGACTCGGTTGATTTTGCAGTCTGCATTGGGCAGTCACGATAACACACATGATCTCCCCAAGACTTCCTTTATGCAGACTGGAGCCAGGGGTGGGATACAGCCTCCCAGCGGTCTGGAGAGAAATGGCACTACTGCAAACTTAAGGAAGGAGGGCTGATAAAACAAAGCCCAGCCAGCAGAGGAAGCGGTCAGCCTAATGGAGAGGATACATCACCATGACAGGACTTCCCCTTCAGTGTATTTCTTTTATTTCAAAGGCTTCCTCTACTAAGCTTGAAGCATGAAAACACTCCCAAAAAACCTAGAACCTTTACTCTTTTCTCTGCTTGTGTCAATTAATGATATCCTTCAAAAGGCAGCATTCTTATTTTCCCATGACTTTCCCCACCTCTAAAATATCTTTTGATTGTGTCACCATAGGTGGGGAAACATAATATTAACAAACAATGTCACGCTCCACCTCTCCCTCCTATCACTTCCACCTATTATTGAGGGATAAAGTTGAGTCATAAATGCGTAAACTGACAATCGTAACACAAATTTCTTTTGTAAAGACAACTGCCAGTCCATGACACCCCATCCTCACCCTTATCCCAATCCCCACCCCATCCTCACCCTTATCCCAATCCCCACCCCATCCTCACCCTTATTCCAAATCCCCATCCTCACCCTTATTCCAAATCCCCATCCTCACCCTTATCCCAATCCCCATCCTCATCCTCACCCTCATGCTCATTCCAAAAGAAATAATAGTTCTGGAACTTGCTTCAGGGATTATTGAAGGGAAATTCACTTCATCACCGTAGGAAATACCTCTCGGTAATCTTACGGAAAAAATTAACAACTAAAAATTGCTCTATGCGGCTGGGTAGGGTATGTTTTTCAGAAGCTGGGCTAGGATCCAGATGTCCCTGTACAGGGCCTACTGCATACAAAAACAATTCAGGCAATTACATGTTTCAGTTAAGAGAAGGCTCTTCCCTTTCCCAGATGACTTCATCCCGCGTCATAAAGACGTGGTTTGGTTAACTTGATTTGGGATAAATCCAGTCGCCTGCATACAACCCCTGACCTCCACCCAGCTGAACACCATAGGGATGAATTAGAACGTCACACATGCCGTTTTGATCAATCACGAGCAAATAGAAAGTGGGATGGTCAGGTGAACATCCAAAACAAAGAAATATTATTACCTTGTTCAAAACTTCCTGAAACAACACTGAAACTGTGAAACTAAATCAATAAAAACAGGAAACATTTCAAATCACAAAGGGTAAAAAGTAGCGCAGCAACTATCGATTATTTTAGTAATCGAGTATTCTGTTGATTATTCCATTGATTAATCGAGTAATCGGATGAAGAATATCTTTTTAAATTAAAGGGCAATAGTAAATATATAAGATAAAATAAGACAGGTTCCTTAAACTTTTATAGCTTAAATTGCATATAGTTCAGTTTTAAAGAAAACATTTTAATAATTACTATTATTGAAATGTATTATTAGACCTATGTATCATACTGTAAGTTCACAAGACAGGCTACTGTACACTGATTTACTATGCTGAAGCTTGTCCTACACTTGCTGACACACTTTAATAGCCTTCATCTCAACTCTCCATCACTCTGACTTACTTTCTTAACTAGTCATTACATATAACCATAAGTAACATACACACTTTACTAGCCTGCATCTCAACTCACCATCACACTGACTTACTTTCTTAACTAGTCATTACATATAACCATAACTAACATACACACTTTACTAGCCTGCATCTCAACTCGTCATCACACTGACTTACTTTCTTAACTAGTCATTACATATAACCATAACTAACATACACGCTTTACTAGCCTTCATCTCAACTCATCATCACACTGCCTTACTTTCTTAACTAGACATTACATATAACCATAACTAACATACACACTTTACTAGCCTGCATCTCAACTCGTCATCTTACTGATTTAAGCTAAATACTATCGTTACTGTGTGTTGCTCCGTTCTGTGGACTGGACGTGTAGACTGACTGTTTCTGCTTAGCTGCTAAAACACTGGTGTCGTGCTCGTCTAGGGGTTACCGTAAAACTCAGACTCGCTATCACTTTGCTGGGAAAGCTCAGTTGCTTGCTTTCTGAAGTTAGCTTCTTATTTGAATTCCCCAATCCACCTTAAATGGTATAGAAGTTACTTTCCGGCGCCTGTAACTGCTGCATCATTTAAGGTGGAAAGTTGGAATTTAAATAAGAAGCTAACTTCAGCCACGTCTTTCTTCAGGTTTAGTCAGTAACTGCTCCCTCGACTAGTTTGGTTTTACAGTAGACTTTGGACTCTGTGTATGGTTTTCTCTGGCCCGTCTCTTCTGTTCGCCTCACCTTATTCTCTGTCTTTCTCTATTTTACAATCCGCACCATCAAACCATGTCGTCTTTGTGTCACCTGGCAACAACGTAAGCATGCGCTGTGCATCCGTGCGAAACAGTGTGTTTTATATGGTTGTATGGGTTAAACGAATCCCCGAGGCAAAGAATTTGCTTTGATGATTTTTTGTAATCGTGTTACTCGAGTTCCTCTAGGAATCGTTTCAGGCCTAGTAATAAGTTTTGCTTTGCACACAATCCTTCTCTTGGGCCCTAAAATCCTTACACACACTCATGTGTTGTCCCAGCCACTGTTTTACTTTACAAAAGTGAATCAATTTTACATTTATGCACATAAACACTATTTACTCCAACCACATTCACGCTCCACCTCTCCCTCCTATCACTTCCACCTATTATCGAGGGATAAAGTTGAGTCATAAATGCGTAAACTGACAATCGTAACACAAATTTCTTTTGTAAAGACAACTGCCAGTCCATGACACCCCATCCTCACCCTTATCCCAATCCCCACCCCATCCTCACCCTTATTCCAAATCCCCATCCTCACCCTTATCCCAATCCCCATCCTCATCCTCACCCTCATGCTCATTCCAAAAGAAATAATAGTTCTGGAACTTTATGCAATGCTTCAGGGATTATTGAAGGGAAATTCACTTCATCACCGTAGGAAATACCTCTCGGTAATCTTACGGAAAAAATTAATAACTAAAAATTGCTCTATGCGGCTGGGTAGGGTATGTTTTTCAGAAGCTGGGCTAGGATCCAGATGTCCCTGTACAGGGCCTACTGCATACAAAAACAATTCAGGCAATTACATGTTTCAGTTAAGAAAAGGCTCTTCCCTTTCCCAGATGACTTCATCCCGCGTCATAAAGACGTGGTTTGGTTAACTTGATTTGGGATAAATCCAGTCGCCTGCATACAACCCCTGACCTCCACCCAGCTGAACACCATAGGGATGAATTAGAACGTCACACATGCCGTTTTGATCAATCACGAGCAAATAGAAAGTGGGATGGTCAGGTGAACATCCAAAACAAAGAAATATTGTTACCTTGTTCAAAACTTCCTGAAACAACACTGAAACTGTGAAACTAAATCAATAAAAACAGGAAACATTTCAAATCACAAAGGGTAAAAAGTAGCGCAGCAACTATCGATTATTTTAGTAATCGAGTATTCTGTTGATTATTCCATTGATTAATCGAGTAATCGGATGAAGAATATCTTTTTAAATTAAAGGGCAATAGTAAATATATAAGATAAAATAAGACAGGTTCCTTAAACTTTTATAGCTTAAATTGCATATAGTTCAGTTTTAAAGAAAACATTTTAATAATTACTATTATTGAAATGTATTATTAGACCTATGTATCATACTGTAAGTTCACAAGACAGGCTACTGTACACTGATTTACTATGCTGAAGCTTGTCCTACACTTGCTGACACACTTTAATAGCCTTCATCTCAACTCTCCATCACTCTGACTTACTTTCTTAACTAGTCATTACATATAACCATAAGTAACATACACACTTTACTAGCCTGCATCTCAACTCACCATCACACTGACTTACTTTCTTAACTAGTCATTACATATAACCATAAGTAACATACACGCTTTACTAGCCTTCATCTCAACTCACCATCACACTGACTTACTTTCTTAACTAGTCATTACATATAACCATAACTAACATACACACTTTACTAGCCTTCATCTCAACTCATCATCACACTGCCTTACTTTCTTAACTAGACATTACATATAACCATAACTAACATACACACTTTACTAGCCTGCATCTCAACTCGTCATCTCACTGATTTAAGCTAAATACTATCGTTACTGTGTGTTGCTCCGTTCTGTGGACTGGACGTGTAGACTGACTGTTTCTGCTTAGCTGCTAAAACACTGGTGTCGTGCTCGTCTAGGGGTTACCGTAAAACTCAGACTCGCTATCACTTTGCTGGGAAAGCTCAGTTGCTTGCTTTCTGAAGTTAGCTTCTTATTTGAATTCCCCAATCCACCTTAAATGGTATAGAAGTTACTTTCCGGCGCCTGTAACTGCTGCATCATTTAAGGTGGAAAGTTGGAATTTAAATAAGAAGCTAACTTCAGCCACGTCTTTCTTCAGGTTTAGTCAGTAACTGCTCCCTCGACTAGTTTGGTTTTACAGTAGACTTTGGACTCTGTGTATGGTTTTCTCTGGCCCGTCTCTTCTGTTCGCCTCACCTTATTCTCTGTCTTTCTCTATTTTACAATCCGCACCATCAAACCACGTCGTCTTTGTGTCACCTGGCAACAACGTAAGCATGCGCTGTGCATCCGTGCGAAACAGTGTGTTTTATATGGTTGTATGGGTTAAACGAATCCCCGAGGCAAAGAATTTGCTTCGATGATTTTTTGTAATCGTGTTACTCGAGTTCCTCTAGGAATCGTTTCAGGCCTAGTAATAAGCTTTGCTTTGCACACAATCCTTCTCTTGGGCCCTAAAATCCTTACACACACTCATGTGTTGTCCCAGCCACTGTTTTACTTTACAAAAGTGAATCAATTTTACATTTATGCACATAAACACTATTTACTCCAACCACATTCTGTTTCTCATTGTATAATAAGGCCCTATCATGAGCTGAAATAAGAGCCATGATACGTCAGCATGGGGGTTTTTCCCTCTTACACAGAGTTTCATCAGTTTATTTCCTCTCTCCACTTGTGGGACTTCTGCCAACTATTTCAGCTTGAGGTTTGTTTTTGAAAATTTCCCTGAGAGTGTTCTCAGAGAATCAACATCTTGTTCCTTCAGTATTTACTGTCCAAGCACAGCACAATGACTTAAACTGTGAGATCAGGTTATAGCATGTGTTTATTGTACACATTTCTGTGAGTACTGAAGTTTTTACTTGCTAAAGACTTAAGCTTATGCTGGTTGTTTCTGGTATGTATATATATATATATATATATATATATATATATATATATATATATATATATATATATATATATATATATATATATATACTTTAATATTGTCTATTTATTGTATGTTTGCACTGTTTTACATATATAATGCTGCCCTGCTGTAGAGTTGTATCTGAGACTCACCCCAAACATTTCAATGCATGTTATGTCCTGACATGATGTGCAAATGACAAATAAACTTGAAACTTGAACTAAAGTGTAATGTGATGGACGGATGGATGGATGCAAGTTTTTCATTAAGGGTGGTACAGAATTAGAGCTGCCGGATTAGGACTTAGTGCAGATGGCTGAAGCTCTGACTGTGGATTGTATTTGAACATAATAGGGGTGAAAGGTTTGTTGTTTTCAGCAGTTTTATGGCCGAATTACTTTTAGCTATAGTCGTTTCCCAAAATTCTAGAGATCGTACACAGACAATCTAAAGAGCTGACTTATTTTATATATTGTACACACACACACACACACACACACACACACACACACACACACACACACACACACACACACACACATATATATATATATATATATACACATATATTTCTTTTTTGACTGTGTAGTTAAAAATTTTGGTATTTCTATAGGCTGAACTGTATCTGTCAATGATATAAGCTGTTTTGTGCTTGTTTGTTTTGTCTATTGTACATGGCTGCAAAACAACTTTCTGTTTACAACAAGATCAGACCAACCTTACAAACACAAACAGAAACATTTGGTGTGTACTGATGCTGTGTTAGTAGACATCTTTAAATGGAACTGTATCAACTGTGCCTTAGCAACTATGATGGTTTTACAAATGGTGAGAGGATTTCTTTTCTGCTCACAGGTGGCGCTAAAATCTCCAAAAGCAGCTCACTGCAAAAATAGTACACAAAGGCTGTTATTAGGTTTCAGCTCAATAAAAAAGGTGCTAAAACCTCTTTTGCTGCCTCAAAATCAAAAAGCAAAAAAACAAACAAAAAAAAAACTGTTGTTTGCCACATGAAGACAATCTGTCTGCTTGTTTGTTGTTTTCTAAAGCATAAAAACAAAAGACAGCAGTGCTCTTTGAAGTAGCAGCCTTATGTGTCACTAGAGCCAAATCTGACGGGCAATAGGGTAAATATATATTATATTATATTATATTATAATTTCACTATGTATGATATTTATTTATTTTTAGATATCTGATCAGTTAGTAAGAAACAATAGTGCTAAATCTAATACTAAATCTATTACTAATCTAAAACTGTAAATATAGTTATTTATATTCTACATTTGGCATACTGTGTTGGACTTATTCCATTAAAATGGAAATAATGTCACAATGAAACATAGTTGTTCAGTGTTCAACAAGTACTAACAATACACAGGATACTGCAATACTGCAACAATGATGCATATATTTTGATATTGTTTAGCCATTAAGCTCTTACACATGTTTTACATAGAGGAAAGTACAGAATTACAGCTGTATTTATATTTATATTGTATTTCAACATTATGGGGGTGCAAGTCATGTCCTTTTAATTGCAGGGGCTTTTTGTAAACACTGATGTCACAGTCCTACAAGAAAATAAGGGATGACTATGCATCAAGTGGGAGGATAGACCTAAATGAAAAACCATGTCACAATGAATGTATTGCCTCAACTCAGCATATTAAACACATCCAATTCCCAATTTGATGCTTACAACACATTCCAAAGAAGGAATGACCAAAAACATCTCCTTTGGGATTTTCCACAGGTAAACAGGTGATAAGGTGTTATCATGATTTCCTGACTTTATAGGGGATGTTGCTGCTTCTTTCAGCCAAACAATGCCAAGCCACATCTTGCAACAACATGGCTTTATAGTTAGAGAGTGTAGGTGGTAGATTGGCCTGCGGGCAAGATCTGTCTCCCTTTGAAAATGTGTGACACATTATTAAGCGCAATAAACCAATGAAGTGCATCATTCTGTTATCTGTATTGGGCCCATATCTGGAGATAATATGGCAAGAATGAACCGGGTTTTCAAAAATTGCCTCATCACACTGCTAAATGTTTAGAGCTCATTACTCTTTGTCCTATGTATGTTCTTCTCCTGAATATCCTCGGACTGGTTTTCTGCATTTATTGGTAATAAAACATGAGCTGATCTACATCCCAAGTATAGACAAACTCAATGTGCTTAACCTAATACCACACAAACAATTATAATATTTCATGTCTGTATTCGACACATCCATTGAACATTCACAGTGCTTGTGGAAAAAGTAAGTGAACCCTTATACTAATGACGTCAACAAAAGCTAATTAGAGTCAGGAGTTAGCAAACCTGGAGTCCAATCTATGAACGAGCTTGGAGCGAGGTGTAGAGCTACTTTGGCTTATAAAAGACACTTTTTGAATTTGCTATTCACAAGAACCATGCCTCGCAAAAAAATCTTAGGAATTGTTGATTTGCATAAAACTGGAAAGGGTTACAAAGTCATCTCCAAGACTTTAGGTATTAACCAGTCCACAGTTAGACAAACTGTCTACAAATGGAGGCTATTTAGTAATGTGGCTACTCTACCTAGAAGTGGGCGCTGCGCCAAGTTGACTCCACAGGCACGACGCAGAATGCTCAGAGAGGTAATCATTGGAACTTGTTAACATCTCTGTTCATAAGTCTACCATACGCAACTCCCTGAACAGACATGGTTTCAAGGCAGGACATCACAGAGAAAGCTGCTGCTTTCCAAAAAAAAGTTGGATGATGCAGCAGGACAATGACTCCAAACATAAAGTAAATCTACTACAGAATGGCTTTAAAAAAAAAGAAAATCCACCTTTTGGAGTGGCCCAGTCAGAGTCTGGACCTGAATCCAAAAGAGATGCTGTGGAATGACTTCAAGAAAGCCGTTCACACCAGACATCCTAAGAATATGCCTGAGCCGAAGCAGTTCTGTAAGGAAGAATGGTCCAAAATTGCTCCTGAATGTTGTGCAGGTCTTACCAGGTAATTTTAAAAGGATCACATTCGAGATGGACTGATCAGCGGGCAATTCCGATCGCCGATCACCTTTCAGCACGATCGGACGATAGCCGATACCAATAGAGGGCGCGGCATACACCACGGCAGGGCTACATGCAGTTATTAGCGCAAGCAAGTCATGAAGATTGATCTTGAATTGTTGCTGCTGTTCTGTTCGTACCGGTCAGATCTGGTCTGTATGGTGTTCTGGGTTATTAGTTTTGTGCTAGCTGTGCGTGCTAGCTCTGCTGTTTGCTGCTACTCACTGTATTCAGCCGTGTGCAGTGCCGTATCAGATTAGAAGTGTTAAATGTCTTGGTTCCCACGAGACACACTGATTTTACACATTTTAAAAACGCCCTGGATGAGTCTGCGTCACATACGGTAAAACACTGCCAGACGGACGACAAGCTTTTGATAAGCGGATACTTTTCTCGCGAGGCCGCTGCTTTAGTCAGTCTGTCGAAAATAAAAGGGTGTGTATTTCCACCTAGTGGTTCAGATAGGAATTGCAGGGAGTAAGCCGGGTGGCTCCTCTTTCTAGATGAAACGCTAGCTGGAAAAACAGAAATTAGGCTCATTTGTTTAACGCCATCGATCACATATTTTGATAAAAAATCGGCCAATATCAATACATAGCCATTCGAGCCTTCCATCTCTAGTTCACATACTTTTTCTTGCCACTGTAGCTACATGCAAGCTAACAATCTGACGTCACCTACTTACTTACTTACAAAAGTAGGGTGGACTATGACAAATTGTGCTACCTTACCGAAAACTCCAGGCTACCTTATGTTAAAACTGCCAGGCTGAGGCCGGCTTCTTGTTCATCTGCAAATTTTCCGGTTCCACCTTAAGTAGCATACCAGATTAATCACAGACATTAGAGAATGGGGCAAAACAATACTGACCTATTGGTTCGGCAAAACAGCACAGAGAAGTGTTTGTTCAAGTTTTCCCATTCCACCTAAAATGATGTGGCATTAAGTGCTGCACCATTTAAGGTGGAATGGGAACATTCAAACAGGAGATGTAATAAAAGCATAATTTGTACAAATTAGCCAATTAGCGGGGGTAGTGATATTCAGCTGCGTTTATGCTGAATTAATAAGTTATTAATAAAAAAGAAAGCTCTGTTGCGTATAACAATGCATTATAAGCATTTTCTCTCTGTTAGGAGAAACTGCAGTAACAGATTAGTTGTTAGGATATCAAGATTCACTTTTACAGCCCAATGGAGTGAACTCCACTTTAACCAATGTTCAAGCAATGTTTTATATGAAAACACATTAGAGAGCTGGAAATCTCACAGTTGGCATGAACTATTGTTCAAATATGCTCTTTTTACCTTACAATAATGCCGTATACAAATTCTGACTGTTCTAAAGTCGTTAGGCGCTTGTACAATACATTATACGCATTTTTCAGTGAGTATCAGATCACTTATCGTTTCCTTTTCTGGAATTGTTTTTGTGAATCATTAGCACAGGTAAAGTGCTTTAGGCAGTCAGGAGGTCAAAGGGTTCAACATAGTGACTGTTTGTTTTTCCATCATGCTAAAACTGTGGCACTGTTGATGGGGCCATTTCACCATAGCAGCAGGTGTTCATAGGCAGGTTTAGGCAGGTGGGATATTAAAAACGTAATTGATGTTCTCCTAAATAGCGTCACTGTTTTTTTCCAGGCTCTTTCATAACACCAGCTCCCTGTCAACATCTCACTGTGTATGTATCTACAGTAATGGTCTAAGATTACATACCATTGATCATTTACCATATTAACCTATCCTTAAGAGTTTTTTTCTTCTACCTCTGTGTTAGCGTTATGGAGACACAAGTTTGGGTCACAAACAACTCAAGCACGTATGGCCTCAGAAGACTCTCTTACCTTAAGATCTGATATGATCGAGATAAAATTTGTCACAAATGCACACAACAGAAGCAATTGCGCTCTCAACCTATCTCATGTTTCAGCGTCTTATCTTGAAGTCCTTGATTAACTGGCATGTCTGTTACTAAGTTACAGGCTATAGATGCACAACAAACAAACAACAGACAAACATGAAATTAAAAAAGATGAGATGAGATTTCAGATGATAGGATCTTACAGTGATACAGCCTCACATTTGGACTTTGTGGTGTAAGTGTTTGCCTGCATGCCATGCAACAAAAACAAAGTACATCTGTATTGATGCTATAGCCGCTAAATTCTGTATGTTGCTAGAGCTGTAGGGTTCTTTATAATTAGAGATGGAAGGATTGGTATTTAGTCCATGTATCGGTATCGGACGATTTTTAATCAAAATATGTGATCGGTGATCGGCCCATATTTCTCGAATTTAGCCGATCCCGGGAGCCGATCAATGACGTTAAACAAATATGCCTAATTTCTGTTTTTCCAGCTAGCGTTTCATCTAGAATAAGGAGCCCTCCGACCAGCTCCCTGCAATTCCTATCTAAACCGCTAGGTGGAAATACATACCCTTTAATTTTCCACAGACTGACTAAAGCAGCCGCCTCACGAGAACAGTTTACTGCGTTCACCCGCATGTGCGGATAGTAAACATAGTCTGTCAGGGTATGTGACTCTCCTCTAAAGCAGTTTGTAACATCTGTAAAATAAGTGAAATCTTAGAAGAATATGCTAAGATACCCTAGATCAAAGAGTTCTGTATTACAAAATTAAAATGAACGCAGAATGCAATAAGGTGCAAATCATTAAAACCCTATAATTAATTGAAAATAGTACATATAAAATATTGAAACTAAGAAATGTTCTAGTTAAAAAAAAAAAAAATTATACATATATATATATATATCTCACTAAGCATTGCATTCTTTTTGCTGTAGGTATTCCTGTCTTGCTAAGTATTGCACTGTGTCTAACCTTATATTTTGCTGTCTTCGTTCTGTTATTAGCACCAGCTTTTAGTTTGGAAAGCTGTCTGTGTTATAAAGGCAGTAAGCCACACAAGGCTGTTCCAGGGATTTCAGAGTTTCGCGTCAAGCACGGCTACGGCAAGTCTCATGGCTTATTACTCTAATAGCACAATCACTGAGTCCAGACAGCACAGAGAACAACGTAATTTGCAAAGTTTGATGGACATCAGTGCTTGTATTATTCATCATAAAATCATCTGTGGCGTTGGTTCAATGTTAAATATGTCAGTGTGATGGCTACGCAAACCAGAACTGAAATGCTACAATGTATCACTTATGCATTGGTCTGAACCAAACCGAACTGAACCGAATCGAAGGCTATAGACAACTGTTAAGTTTAACATGTGTTTAACAGTTGAGAACGGACCTTTCTAGCTTTCAGTAAAGCACAGCTGGCTAAATCTACTACAGGATAAAACTGTAGTCTAATAACTGGCTAAATTTTTATACTCTGAAAACTGCTATCACTCTCCGAAATGTTTAAATGCTTTAAATTGAAAGCCAGCATTCTCTACCACAGAGATAGAGATAAGCAGTTAATAAGCCCTAAATAACTATACTGAACACAGATGCAAGCCTGGCTCTGAAGAGAACAGAAATGTATAGTCTCCATTAGGAGCTACACCCTGTGATATCCCATTAAATTTCCATTTGGAAGCTCTCAACAGCATGGCTTCTATTATCAAGTCGAGATGTAAACTGGTTTTAAACTGTCTGATTCCTCAGGAACGTATGGCCCCAGGATAATCAATGTCTACTTAACAACGGCAGCATGTTTTAACTGTCCTGCATTGGAAAACTGCCTGCTAGAAATAATAACAAGACGAAGGAGTTTAAGAGGAGGTCGAGAGGAAGAAGTGGTTCAAAGTGTGGCTTCATTTCAGGAAGAAATATGACAACTTGCAACGTCTACAAAAAAAGCACTTCAAGCGCAGGTGGTAACGGCAGGAGTATTTTTAAAACATCTGTCAACGCAACATGGGCTCCTATGCATAAGGACCACTGTTTTCCAAACGAGCCACATACATCCTGTTATAATAACAACTGCGCCACACAAGTGGGAGGTATCAAATATTTTCAAATATAATTTTCAAATATTCTCTTTTTGAGGCTATGTGCCAGTTTATATGTGGTTCAAGCTTTTAAAAACGAGTGTAATTCATTCAACTGCTACAAAGCATCTGGGCTTCTTTAGTAAAATAAGAGTCCTCTTATTTTACTTTAAAGATTTGTATCACTCAGTTTTATATACAAGATATAACAAATTATTATTATCACTTATTTGAACATTATTTGAAAATGTTTAACAGATGTTAAAAAAAAAACAGCTGTGTTGAAGCTGAATACCTGTGTAGGCCCACCCCCTCCACCCCCTCAAACACAGAAAACGGATTAGGAATCAATAAGAGAATTGATAAAGACTTAGACTGTTGAGCAAAATTTATCATGACATCATTATCATTAAAATTGTATCGATTCTGTTCTCTAATCATGTCTCTATTATGTTTTCTGCTCTAACCAGCAAGTCTGCGAGCTACCCTCCTATCCACAGAGCTTGTGGAAAATGGGTACTAATCCTATGCAGTGATGTTTATTCACACATATTTTTCTGGCAGTCACTGAGAGAAATTCAAGTAAACATCAACTATTCAAGCAAAGGTCTCACAACAGTTGGGAAATATGGCTATGAAAGAAAAGGTGACTGAAAACATTTGCAATGATCAACACAAAAGTTTAAATTCAAGCGTACTGGATCATACGGGACTCACTTTAGCTCCTTCAGTTTCTTCTCCTTTATTTCGTCCAGGCGGACTCTGCGGCTCCGCGCCTCCTCATCCAGCTTCTCCCCCTCGCGGAACAGCTCCCTCCGCCGAGTGATGGCCTGCACCTCGCGCTCGCGGACCTGCTGCCGGACGCCCTCAGCGTGGCGGAGGACCTGCTGCCGGTGATGCTCCTCCTTCTTCTTCTCTCGTGCAATCAGCTCCTGCTGCGTCCTGCAGAGCAATAAGAGAGGGAACCCCCACACTCAATTTTTTTTTAAATGATCCACCACGCCATCTATACTAGGACTGGTGCCACACAATGAAACGATTGGTTTAAACAGTACTGAAAGATGATGGAAATTTGGTTCAGTATAAAAAATGATGCATGGTTTAAAAGAAAAGCGTGTAATACACCAATAAAGAAATATATGGGTCATTTGGACATGACGTGCATTTTTACATCCATTTTTACCAAAAAAGAATTCAATAGATACATGGCATATATTAAATTGTTCTACAAAACATGAAAAAATTTACAGTGCATTCATATAAAATTAATTTTAGTTTAATTTTGCCTCAAAAGCGGTAACTGAGCTATATACATGTCAAAATACAGTAGTTTGGCATGTTTCAAATAGTTTCAAATAGTTTAGCAAGTTTAAAATAAAGCCCACGTTGTAAAATAAGGCTACTTTAAATGTACTTAAATCACTGAAAAACGTTTGTCCACCAGCTGCATTGTCAAATGTTAGACGGCACAATAAAAAAACAAAGGAAAACACCCTAGTGACCTTCATGGCGCAATGCCAAAGCCAGTACCCTTTCAAAGTCTTTGGTTGAAATGGGTCAGCTTGCCACGTCAGGTCATATGAAAATGTGCACTGATCAAAATAACATATATTTATTTTATTTATTTAAGTTTTCTACGGGCATCTATATAAATGCCTGTTTCATTTAAAATTAGTTTGAAAAGTCAGATGGCACAACTAGTCAAACTAGTCAAATGCATGACCAACACAGTGCATGACACAAGCTCAGCACTGACATAGGCAATTAAAAGATTTGGAAACACTAACTATAATTAAAAATGATATAAATGCAAATATACCATATTTGACCCATATATAGAATAGTTGTATTGTACTGTATTGTAACCCTAGCATGTAACAGCACTTATGGGAGTAGCTTTGTCTCCCAATTTCAGTCCATTTCTAATAAAATCTTTCTGCTTTGCTAAATGTATAAAAATCAAAGGATGAGTGTAGCAGCTTATAAACCAATTGGAAGTGTAGTTCAATTGAAACAAATCAAAACAGAGCAAAACAGAGCAGCTACTAGCAACAAACACAGCCAAACACTCCAATTCATCTCCATCATCCGCTACTTAAGAGCTCCACTTTTCACAACTAGCTAACCAGGTAACTTACTGTGTATTACTATTGTTTAAAACATGCTTTTGTCATGGTTGTGGATGTAAGCGGGCATACTGTAGCTCCTAAGGCTGTGAAATCTAATGCAGATACACCATAAACACTGCACAGTATCTCTGTTGCACTCAGACTTGTTTTTTACTTTCAGTTATTTTTTCCAGACTTACCAGCCTGAGCAGTAATCTGATCAGACTGTGATGCAATATGGAGTTCAGTTGTTGTACGCACAGTCTACACAGTACTGAACCCAGTGACCATCATGTCATAGAAACCAGGGAATCACATATTGAGTAGAGATGGACCGTTTTTGAGGCCGATTCCGATTGCCGATCACTTTTCAGCACGATCGGCCGATAGCCGATACCGATCGAGGGCGGGCTATATGCCACGGCGGGGCTACATGTAGTTATTAGTGCAAGCAAGTCATGAAACAGTCTAAACTGGTCTATTACCATTTTTAACAAGCTCATATGAAACAGCATAATATTTTAAACAAAATTATCAGTACATAAACAAAGTAAATCAAACAAATATCCCCAATACTGCAATCATTACATTTAGACCCTTAATTTAAAACTAAAAAAGCTAATTAAATAATTGCAGTGAAAACTGCAGTCCTTAAACGCAGACTCTGGTTATTTTAAACAACAATCTGAAATCATTAAATGTAGATCTGGAATTGTTGCTGCTGTACTGTTCGTACCGGTCAGATCTGGTCTGCACTGGGTTATTATCTGTTCTGGGTTATTTGTTTTGTGCTAGCTGTGTGTGCTAGCTCTGCTGTTTGCTGGTACTCACTGTATTCAGCTGCGTGCATTGTCTTGGTTCCTCAACAAGACACGCTGATTTTACTAATTTAAAAACGTCCTGGATGAGTCTGTCACGTACGGTAAACACTGCCAGACGGACATGCGCATTTTTTTTCTGCTGCGTCGCTGCTTTAGTCAAGTCAAGTCAAGTCAATTTTATTTATATAGCGCTTTTTACAACGATGTTGTCTCAAAGCAGCTTTACAGAGTTTTGAAAACAGTTATAACATATATCCCCCAGTGAGCAAGCCAGAGGCAACAGTGGCAAGAACAACTCCCTCAGACTGGAGGAAGAAACCTTGGGAGGAACCAGACTCACAAGGGGAGACCCATCCTCCTCTGGTCAAACAGTATTTACAGTTTGAACTAAATACCAAAGAAAGGAGCCTCTGTTTGAAATCTGAATAGCAAAGCTTTAGAAGCTGCACAGATAGAGGCAGTGTATGACTGAGGCAGTCTCTGGCTGAGGCAGTCTCTGACTGAGTCTTTATGTTAAGTGTGCGTGAGCTGAAACAGTCCCATCCTATCTCAGTGCTGGTGCATCTGGATGGCACAGAGGGTGTAACTGAGGGTGTAGCAGTAAATGGACAGGTGAGCTGGCTGGTGATGGTGGGGTGATGGCCTGATGATCAGTCCATCTAGTCAGTCTGTCGAAAATAAAGGGGTGTGTATTTCCACCTAGTGATTCAGATAGGAATTGTAGGGAGGGGGTTCTCCTCTTCCTGGATGAAACGCTAGCAGGAAATACAGAAAATAGGTTCATTTGTTTAACGCTATCGATCGGTTCTTGAGATCGGCTCTAAATTGGAGAAATATCGGCCGATCACTGATCACATATTTTGATTAAAAATCGGCCGATACCGATACATATTGAGGGTATTAGTAATTCAGTAATCAGCTTCATTTCAACTTAATAAGTATGTGTCTGCTTTTAAAGGCCAAACCAAAAAAGGCAAGCCCAGCACCACCTTTCAAGGATTCCACACCATTTCATATTAAACAGAAAAGCTAAGACATCTTAAATAATGATCTAATCATGAAATGCATGTACACTACTTGGACAGAAGTATTGGGACAAACCTCTTAATCATTTAATTTAGATAAATTACTCAGACCTTTTGCCACAGGTGTATAACATCATGCATCTGGTCATGCAGTCTGCCTTTACAAACATTTGTGACAGAACAGGTCGATCTAGTAGAGCAGTAAAACAAGTTTGTGATTATGGAAAAGTGGGAGCATTTAGGAACCACAGCCATAAATTAGCAAACCAAAAAAAACCCTGCTGAACTCCTCTTGGCACAATGCCAAATGTTGGATGGAGTGGTGTAAAGTGCCATCACTGGAGCAATGGACACATGATCTGTGTAGTGAACAATCACGCCTCTCTACCTTGCAGTCTGATGGAGCGTAGGTTTGCTTAATGCCAGGAGAAGCTTACCTGCCTGACTGCATTGTGCTGACTTTAAAGTTTGGTGGAGGGGGGAGGATGCTATGAGGGTTTTTCAGGAGTTGGCCTAGAACCCTGAGTTCCAATGAGGAGAAATCTTAATGTTTCATAAGAAAAATAAGACATTTTGAATATTTTCTGGACAACTGCATGCTTCCAACTTTGAGGAACAGTTTGGGAAAGATTGTTTCTGGTCCAGCATAAATTGGACTTTGAGTAAAGAAGAGTTTGGCGTGGAAAGAACTTGACAGGCTCACACAGCGCCCTGACCACAACCACATCCGACTTTAAAACTAACATCAATGTCTGACCTCACCAACGCTCTTCTGAATGAATAGGCAGAAAATGTCCACAATAACTCCAAAATCTTGTAGAAAACCTACCTCGAAGAACGGAAGCTGCTAAAGCTACAAAGGGGGGAAACAACTTCCTATTAATGCCTATGGATTTAGACAGGGATGTCAAAAAGCTCCTGTAGGTATAATGTGTAGGTGTCCCAATATTTTTGTCCATACAGTGTACTTTAACATTGCTTCTTACAAAGCTCACAGAGAAACGTGTACATGAGCAGTAGTAGAGCATACTGTGATCAGTATCACCACAACATTTTTCCTCGGACATCACGTCATGCTAGGCTTCAGTTTAGTTTGCACAGCTTTCCCACCTTAATTTTCAATTACAGGCATTCAGTAAGTAATCTATGTTGACATCGACAGCAACTGTTTAACATTCCTTCTTTATTTCCAGACTGTTCCATACCACATCTTTTCTAACATGCTATTCTTGGAATGAGGAATCCCATGCGGTACCAGTATTAGCCTGTATTTTTCCAGTAACAGCCCAAACATCTCCTGGTCACCACCCACATTCCACAACATCAGTGCCCTATGATGTTCAGTCAATGGAATGCATGTTTTCAACCTCCGGAGATTCCTTAAATTGCCTTAGATTCCCCTAGTATGAGAAACATAGTGCTTTCAGTAGGACTGTAGACGTGGTTTCTTGGTCCTCTGGGGCACTAATTTACCCTTTCCATCTGAGGCAATAAAGCAAAAAAGAAAATAAATTAAATGAATACCATGGTCAAGCAAACACCCACTAAAACAGTTGCCAACAGTGACAACTATGTGGATTGGGTGGTTGAGAGGTTCCTTGTTTAAATAGCAGGAAAGCAGGAGGAAAGCATACATGCACCACTGCGAGGGCGTTTTCAATTTGCGCCACTTTGTTTGCACCAAAAAACCAGAGTAGGCTGAATAACGTAGAATTGTAACTACCACCAGTTAGATTGTAAGGTCTACTAAACCCAATCAATGACAATGAGTTATAATCACTTGGCCAACACAACGCTGCTTGAAAAACCAGGGATATATGCACAGCCAGGTGTAGATCTTAACTAAAGCTAAAACAGAAATAGAGGGACGTATACATAATTGTTTAATTTATGGCTATGCTATTGTCCTTTGATATTACAGGTAAGTACAGTGATTTAATTACATAATAAAATGCAATAATGCATGTTTTTTCTCTCCACATGGCCTGCGCGCTGCCACTCCCTAAGAATACAGGTAAGTACTATTTACATTTACATTTACGGCATTTAGCAGACACTCTTATCCAGAGCCACTTACCAAAGTGCATAGTGTTCGGTTAGAGTATGAATCTCTATCTAGTACAACAGGATTAAGTCCAAACTACTCTTATACTCAAACTCTGCCATAAACACAGGGCCAGTGCTGGTACCTAGAAAAAAGACAATGCAATACCTAGCAAGACTGGAACGCCTACAGAGAAGAGAATAAATACAAGACTACATACAGTACAAGTGCAAAACTTAGCCAGTGCTCCTAGAAGATAAAGTGCAATTACAGTTTATACCAATAGTTAAGTAGATTAGTGTTTATAAATGCTTTACAAAGAGATAGGTCTTCAGTCTGCGGAAGTTGGAAGGTGGAAATTCGTTCCACTATCTGGGTGCCAGGATAGAGAAGCGTCTTGTCGCTTGTCTTCCATACCAGTACCAGTTTCAAGTTCACAATAAGTCTTTAGGCAGCTGTCTTTAGAAGACTGATGGGGTTAGGGTGACATATCTAACTCTAATAGTTAAATAAGGACAGTTTTGTACATATTGTAACATGAGTGATTAGGTTGTATGAATGCTATGTTACAGTCTAGACTCCACCCAAAATACCCCCCTAATATTTTCTTAAAACAAGTCACTTTCCAGCCCAGCAGGATACAACAACAGAGCACCAGCAATGGTGGACTATACGTTCGGAAATCTACCGTTCCAGGCTGTGAAGGTGATGTTGCCACCTCCTATAACCCTTTCCCAGGAACCAAACTGTCAAGGAGGCTGAAACTGGCTTCCTTTTTGTCAGCTTCTTAATCAAATGTTCTGTTCCACCCACAATGCTGTAACACATACAGTACCGGAAGACAAACGAGGCACCATACAAGGTTGAACGAAAAATTGGCACAGTAATCTGGGGGATTTGAAGCCAACATCAGCACCCACAGCCCACATGTTTAACAGGATCCTGGACAACTTTCATTCCAAGGTGTTTGTTTGCTATGCACATTTCACTCTGGACAGTTTCCCAAACCATAGATAACACAGAGGCTTTGTGCAGCGTTTGAGTCTTTAGGAAAGAAGAGTTTACTAGATGATTATTTTTTGCTTACTATAACATTAAATAGTATTTCTTTTCTATTTCTATTTCTGTGTGATCATCACCACAGTGTCTTGCTGTAAACCAGCAAATTTCACAGAACCCACTGTCCTATACCTTCTACGCATCAGAGAACAAAGCTGAAGAAATACATTCTAATTTACCTTTGATACTAAGTACTATCTGGCACAGCGTCTAATCTGCTATTTGTACTTTTGTGGATAATACAGTTGCATTATTTGTCCATCCATCTATCCATTACCTTACGCTTTATCTCTCTAGTCGAGGTCATCGGTGGGGTACACCATGGACACACACTCAGGCACACACTCACACCTACTGGCAGGCCGATATCGATCACCGATTGTTGGGGTGGGGGGGAGTATACGCCACGGCAGGGCTACATGTAGTTATTAGCGCATGCAAGTCATGAAACATGGTCTATACTGTTTTATTAACATTTTTAACGAGCTCATATGAAACAGCATAAAATTTTAAACAAAATTAACAGTAAATAAACAAAGTAAATCAAACTAATATCCCCAATACTGCAATCATACATTTACAATACATTTAGACCCTTAATTTAAAACTAAAAAAGCTAATTAAATAAATGCAGTAAAAACTGCAGTCAGTAAACGCAGACTCTGGCTTATTTTAAACGCAATCATTAAATGTAGATCTTAAATTGTTTCTGCTGTTCTGTTCGTACTGGTCAGATCTGGCCTTCACGGTGTTCTGGGTTGTTTGTTTTTTGCTCTAGTTTGGACTGTGGGAGGAAAGGAAAGGAAAAGGAAACCCACTCAAGTACGGGGAAAACATGCACACTCCACACAGAACGGCCCGGACCGGGAATCAAACCTGGACCGTCTTGCTGTGAGGCAACAGTTAGTTAAGCATAATTTAGTTAACATAAGCAAATGAATACATTCCTGTGTATATTGCGACATTCTGGATAAACATGTTTTGTTTCGGAACCTAATTATTTTATTTATTTCTTTACAGTGTTTCATATTGGCCTATGGTGAAGTTTAGCTGATCGATCTGATGGTTTGGCTTTACTATATACTACAGGAGCATATTTGGCAGCTTTGTTTGGTCTTAAGCTGTATATTCACATGTTACCATGGCCATGTTTTGACTAATTAAAGCTAGTTTTAACAGTGTGGACAGAGTGGAGCTGCAGATATATTAAGCTTTTTCTTGAAAACACTTCAACACTGTAGACATTTAAACCACTTTGATTATCCTGCTGGCTGTGGACAATCTCATGATTGTGAGTGGCCTAAATATTGCTATAGATAAACACAAAGAAAAAGAAGAAAAACAACAACAATATGAAAATAGTGTACCTCAGGACCCTCTCAAATTCTGCTCTCTCCCGGCCCGTCTCGATAGACAGCATGTGTTCCTTGTGGGTGATCTGCTCTAGACGTGCAGCCTTTAGTCTTTCGTCCTCCTCCAGCTTCTTCCTGGCCTGTTCTTTTTCCTTCCGTCTCCATTCCCTCTCCGCAGCCTCCTGGTTCCTACGGGCCCTTAGTGCATCCTGAAATACACAACATTTACTACAATTTTCCATCCATCCATTATCTTCTGCTTCATCCTGCTAGTCAGGGAGACGGGGGGAGGCGGGAGCCAATTCCAGTCTCATTGGGCGAAGGCGGGGTACACCATGGACAGATTGCCAGTCCATCTCATGGCCAACATACACACTCACAGCTATGGGCAATTTAGATTGAGCGATCAACCTGTCATGCTGGAGTTTGGACTGTGGGAGGAAACCGGAGTACCCGGAGGAAACCCACTCAAGCACGGAGAGAACATGCACACTCCAAACAGAACAGCCCGGACCAACCCAGATCATCTTGCTGTAAGGTAACAGTGGTAACCACTACACCACTGTGCTAACCACTACAGCACGGTGCCTCCTACTACAATTTTGAATTTCATTTATACTTTTAATTAAAAATATAGGTTTTAGGTATAGGTTTAGACTAATGGTGTAAAGCATTTTTGTTGCTAATAATAATAATGATAATTATAATAATAATAAAATAATAAAAACAATAAATTATACTTATAATGTGCTTTTAGGAACTCAAAGATGATTACAATGGAATTAACATATTGAACCAACCAATATATAGAGCAAAGAACCAGACAGACAGTAAAGGACAGGAAAATAAATGAAGGTACCAGAGAAAGACCTGGATGGAAGAGTAAAAAGTATAGATTTGGGAAGAGACTTACACAAACCTACAAAAAAAGTTATGATGAAGGAATAGTGAGTAGTCCACCTGAGGAGGACCTGAGGGCATAAGCATGTTTGTGCAAAGCACAAAGTTTGGATGACAGGTATGATATGAGGATGTGACCGGCCCATGACACCATGACAGAAGAATCACTTCAGTCTTATTGCAGTTGAGAATGAAGAAGTTGTGTTTCATCCAGTTTTAAATAGAAGATAGGAAAGTTTCCAGATGACTAAGGGGTGATTTTGTAACTAATTGTAAAAGGAAACTTAGGTGTTGTTGGTCAGGTAGCCAGTTAGCTCAGTAATGTGATGCAGCCATGCATAGAAGATAGGGCTGGGTATCGCCACTGAAGGTCCCAATTCAATTCGATTTCCGATTTGATTTATTTAGATTCAATATAGATTCATTTAAAGATATTTCAGTTACAGTAATATGTTTTGTTTGAATATGAAAAGAGATTTTCAGGAACTAATGTGGTAAATGTACAAGGAACACTTAACCTACCATTACTAAAAACATTAGTGTTTATATGTTTATATTCACCGTATTTGGCCACACCCACTTTCACTTTGTTTCTTCTGCCTTTGTGTTAGAACTTCCGGTCAGCTAACCAAAATGAATACAGTTACATGGGAGGAGACCAGAGAAGCAATAAGAATTTCGAATGGGACAACAATGTCTCCTCCGAGGTTAACAACACAGTGGGTGGATTATATAAAAAGGTGGTCTAAGGTTACATACGGCAACGTTTTTAATTATTTTGTACTCTCCGAAGGTGTAGATGGTTCAGCAATGAAAAACTATACGAGTACTGAAGGGTATCAGTACCTGCACAGTGGGAAGGTCGGCCGTGTACTTCTACACACAGACGGTGAGTTTATGTTTCTGAAAGACGGTTAAACCCTAGTCAAGCCAGCTGCCTGAGCCACTCTGAGTGGGTGTTAGCTACAGCACAGAGAGCCTAGCGCGGTGGACACTGATCGGAAACCGTTACTTAACTCACAAACACCCGACGCGTCTGCTAATTTTAAAGATCGATCTCTGGTTTAAACGAACTGACATCGGATTATTCAAATGAAGATCGATTTGAATCGAAAAATCGATTTTTTAAACACACCCCTAAAAGAAGACGGTGTCATTTGTAAACTCACACAGAGCAAATCGAATGTTATGGTTTTGAAATGTTAAGCATTTTAAAGTAGTTTGAGCAGGATCTTAGAGGGGCCACACCCTTTCTAATGAAAATTTCACTGCAATCTGGCACCGAAAGCTTAACAAGTTGTCTGCAGATGTGCATTCTCATTACAAGATCATGCCTGTCATTGCGAGATTAAACAATTTCACCCTTTGCACCCAACAGCATCCTTCTCACTACACAGAAACGGTACATCAGTATATGCTCCTTTTGCATTTGATGCCAGCAATGTATTTATATGGGGTAAGGGTTAGGGTTAAGTTAGAGGCAACAAAAGTCTGGTAAAGTGGCACAATGCTAAAACACCTGGTGCAACAGTTCACAACTAATTAGGTCAATAGATTGTTTTCATTCATGTCATTCTGATGACATTCATAATTCAGGTGGAGGGCAGTAAGTGAAAAACAGATAGGAGGAGACAGAGACAAGCACATATTGTTTAGAAAGACATGTACAAATAGAAAATCCCAGCATATGTTAAATGGGACCCTGATGTTATGAAGAATGATTTTAACTGGACTTAAAGATTAGATGCTATCGAGGCAGCAAGTGGCTTCTCCTCAAGAAAACAAATGAAAACATAAGAAATTACTGAGATACAACTTGTTTGCTAGTAGTTGGGCCTCCCTCCAGCCTCATCCTGACTACTGACACAAGCCATTTTACTTTGTGTTATAACTTCCGGTGCGGCCGCGGATACGTTGATACTAATTACAAGCAAAACAACAACAAACATTAAATGACTAGCATAATATGTTCAATTAGAGGGAGTCACAATAACTTGAAGAAGAGTAAAACTTGGTAAAATATATATATATATATATATATATATATAAATTTACTGTCTGTTTGTAGGAGTACACGGCCGACCTTCCCACTATGAAGTAGTGAAACTGACATAAGAAACGTTAGGCCACCTTTTCGTATCATCCACCCACTGTGTTATTAACCTCAGATGAGACCGTGTTGTCCCATTCAAACTTCTTATTGCCTCTCTGGTTTCCTCCCATGTAACTGTATTCATTTTGGTTAGCTGTCCGGAAGTTCTACACCCACACGGACTCCCTCCATGTCTAACTTCTTTACCCACCAGACATACCTGTACTTGCCTTGCCGCTTGCCTTTTGGTGGTGAACAGAGCTCTCCTTTTGGTTGTAGACAATGTTCACGTCACTATTTGCGTGAGCCAAGACTTAAACACTGTTGATTTTACTGGAAAGTTAGGATGAGAAAAAGACTGACTTAAACCTGCAGGTCTTGACCACCTCACACTGAACGATCGAGATGATGTGAGCGCGACTCTCACGATTTTATTCTGACATTGGAAAATTGTCTGCGACAGTAAAATCGGTTAAAAAGTCGTTTGGTGCAAGCCCGGCATAAGCAGCATTAATGAAAACTTTTCTGAAAACTCAACAGTGCACTGTTCTAAAGTGAAGAGATTAGAGTCGGACAAAACAGTATCCTTACTTAAGTTTTGACCATCCGTTTCTATTGTTTTATGCAGTTACAAGCAGCATAGTTTACTACAACTAGGGTAATGATTTCCCATTTATCTACATTGCAACACATTAACTTGTGAGATTATTTTTTTATAACCCAATCTACGCCGGCCGCTCCTATTACCGTTGGTTGTTAATGCTGAAGACAACTTGTGAAATGAACCATGATGGTGGTGAATCATGAGGAGGCAGAGTTGAACTTGTGCCAAAGCATTTGGCAAATGAAAACTGAAACTGGGGAGCGGCAAAGTTGTTAAACAGCACGAGGCGCTGTCACGACAATCCTTCTAAACCTAAACTTCAATTTAATTGTAATTTTGGTAATTACAGTTATCAGACTAACTACACCAACTTACACTAACTTACATTTTTGCCATTATTTAGATTTTGTGTTTACATTTTGGCTGAGCATGTATGGTTAGTTGCTTGTTTACAGACAGTCAACCTTGAGTAGTTTAATATTTCCTAACTTGTTGCAAGATAACATGACAATTCTAAATTAATTCCTTCTGCAATACAAAATTGTATAACATCTTATTTTGACCTGTCAGATCTTAGTTCAGAACTTTTCTCTAACGCACTATAGCTGTGTGTGTGTGGAGTGAATGATAGTAAGAGCTCTTTTCATAGCAAGGGGGGAAAACCATAGCATTGATTGTTATTATGCAAAGTGTAAGAGTTTTCTGTTCATTATGAAGTGATGGTGGGACAAATTAGACTATGATGGGCTGACACAGTCTAAATAAATTAATGAGAGAAAGTGGTAATGCTAGTATGCTGGATGTCATGTCTGTATATGTTAGCCTCATTGTTATATTAATGGCTATGGGATAGATTGTAGACTAGAAACTATTATATGGCACGACACAGGTCAGAACGCCTCTAGTACTCCTAAGCAACAATACATGTTTCTAACAGAAGTGTGGCGGATGCTTGTTTACCTGTTCAGCTTTATGGTCTCGGTCTCTTTCCTGGAGCGCCCTCAGTCGCGTAACCTCTTTCTCCTTCTCTTTCTTTACTCGCTTCTGCTCAGCCTCGTATTCCGCTTCTCGCTCCTGTCACAAACACACGTGTTATCAGGTTCAAAAAATCAAGGTTTCATATCTCTGCCTGGCAAAGTACCCGCAACTGGGCCACTTTCTGTTCTGCTTAGTTTGCAGGATAAAAGAAGAATATTGTTTTGTTAAATGAAAGTTCAATACATGAGCACATATTATGGCTAGGATATAGTTTGTGCAAAACGAGATAACTGCAGTACAAGAAGAAACAGTTGGCAGCAAACATACAGATAAGGGCAAAGTTTGCACCCCCCTAGATATTTCATGATTTGCTTGTTAAATGTGTCTTATCAAACCATATCAGAATGGCTTTTGGATGCCCATTATCATTAACATCTAGAGAGTAACAGCTGTGTGTAGCAAAGACCGCAGCTAAACTGTCTGGGAGACTCAATAAGCTCCTGGTAGGTTGCCACACGCATCTTGTCATGCTGAATGCAGTGCAGCTGCTGGAGGGGAGGGCATGTGGGGATCCATAGAGCAAACACCATGATCAAGGTGGTCCCACAGATGCTCAATTGGGCTCAAGTCTGGGAAATTACAGGTCCAGGGTAGTACTTGGAAGTCTTGGTCCTGCTCTTCCAATCAGTGTGGGACATTACTTGCCATGTGATGTGATGTGTTGCATTGTTTTGCTAGAAGATCCCATCTGCACCAGGGAAGACAATCAGCATGTATGGGTGTTTGTGATCCGCAAGGATGGATTCATACCCAAATTGGTTGAAAGTACCTTCCACATGGATGTGTGGGTCCAGAGAGTGTCACGAAAACATTCCCCATAATGCTGCCACCTACGCGCTGCTGTTATCGAACGCAAGATAACAACAACGTCATAATAATGTGACTCAATGGTGTAACAGCTTTGCCAGTACAAATACAAATAAAAGTAAAAAGCTGTTGTTTTTAGAATCTGTTGATATGGAGCTGTTGGTCACTGCTTGCAGGGCTGCAGTGTCAGATGAGGACACACATCTCCAAATATCAATGAGCATATATGACTGTAAGAATGGTGTTCTCTCCATAACAACTTTCTTTACACATGTACATTTGCCTGTTAGAATCAAGTGGCTCAACTTTCTCATCAGGCCACATAAACCCCAGCCAGGAAACGGGTAGTCAAAGAGATGACAGGTTTATAAAACATATCCCACCAACAAGTTACCACCAACTCTGTTCATTGCTCTAGTGCAGGGCTCACGTTGTCCAATGCGGAGCCAAACCAATAAACTTCTGAGAATCATTTATTTAGTCTGTGTTTATTTTAAGCGCCCATTAAAGCGAGTCAGAAAGAATAACATAAAAAAAGAAAAGATAACAGTGAAAACTGACTGTTTAACAGGAACGGTTATGGAATGGACTCGCTCGTCTAGTTTTGGAGAATACCACTCTGTAAAACCAACATGTCAATTTGTGAAGCAAAGTTAACAAGAAGACACATTTAATTTACTTTCTCTATAAATAAACACTTTAAGATGCACTTTTTTTCAAAAGCATTCTGGTTTTTTTTTTATGCAACTTTTTACTTCAAGTAAGGAAAGAAAAATATTTGGATCTTTATAAATAATTCATTCTGTTCAGCATTTAAACAGTAAATATACTGAAATATACTGGACAGTATTTGTAATAAGTTAGTTTTTCAGTTGCTTATGGTATAAGATGCTGATACTAGGTAACTTAAGTATACAGGCTATGGCACTGAATCATAACACGTTAGATATGATGACGGTCCGGACCTTGGTATGAGGAAATCGCCTCTAACTGGATCGTACTGAACTCTAATTAAAGACCCCTGCTCTAGCGTATACTGAGGTAAATAACAGATTACACTATCTTTGGGAAGATGGTGATATTACAATAACTGGTAATTGGGCCACAGAATTAATATGATAACTATGTATTGAGTAAAAAAGACCAAAAAGTGCTGCTCTCCAAATATAAGCATGACCCCTTATGAAGAAGATCCACGAATATCATGTTTTAAAGTTTTCAGGGTTTTTTGGCGCATTCTTATGTAATTCTTTTCTCAAATATATTCTGTAGATGTGGACTTCTATCCCTTTTTTCTAGGTTGTCTGCTGTTTTGTTTTGAAACTGCTTTGTACACTTCCTCAAAGGTCACTATCATTGTTTGACCAGAGGAGGATGGGTTTCCCCCTGTGAGTCTTGGGTCCTCCCAAGGTTTCGTCCTCCAGTCTGATGGAGTTTGTTCTTGCCTCTGGCTTGCTCACTGGGGGATATGCATGTAACTGTTTGTAACTGTTGCAACTTCTGTAAAGCTGCTTTGTGACAACATCGTCATAAAAAGCTCTACACAAATAAACTTGAACTGAATTTAATCTGCCTCCGACATATTCAAATGAGTTGACTAAAAAGAGTCTGAGGAGATATAACTCTAAAAGCACTGCTGACTTGAAGTTCAGTATCTCAATGATTAGGCAATGTGATACGCAGATGGGGGGGAACACATGAGTTGGAAAAACACAGATTTCCTGTAATTTTCTTAAAAAAAACAATCTCTGTAGAGTGGAACTGAAGGGAAGCCACCTGGCAGCCGGTCAATTTTATCTTGTTGCCTGGGCTTGACTGTGGATTATCACTTATTCCATATTTCTTTGTCATACATACAGAAAAATAAGCATTACATCATTGCAGCATGCACAGTCAAAGGCTGTAGGCCTACTGTGGAAACTCCAGAAACTAAATAAACTGCTAAATTGGTAGTATTGTAATCCATTTCTTCCTACAATTACAAAAATGACACACCTGCATACCTACATACTTGTAACTAGGCTTAGTTACATGATCATAGCTCAAAGCTGTAATATATCCATAAGACTTTTTAATAAAAAAGGAGAAGACAAGATTTTCTTTCTTTTTGCTACAGTCTTGGCAATAACAAACCACATAGATCTTTTACATTGAATTCTACTGTTTTCCATCTCCATATGACATTATGGGTGTAAGAAAATATCAAAGTATTGAATATTGAGATATGTTTCATGATACTGTATCAATTCTCAAAAAAGAAAACACAATTCCTGGCAGACAATGAATCATTGTGTGTTGTGTTTAAACCTCTGACCACTAGATGGCAGTGTTGTAATCCATTTTCAGCTCCACTCCAACACTAACAAGCAGCCCAAGGGCGCAATGCTATTGTAAGCACTGGCAAACCTGTTCATATAGTGATGTGTTTTAATAGTAGGATTTTAAAAATAACAATATATCACTTTGCTTGCGATATTTTTGAATCGTGACTGCTGTATTATGATAAGTATCGTATCGCCAGGTTCTTGCCAATACACAGCCCTATATGACACACTTTTATTAATGTGTCAGATCCCAGCGTCATCGAATGAAGGCACTGTTTTTAGTTATTAGTAAATAAAAGCATATAACCTATACTAAAGCATGAAGTAGTGAGTGTTTGGAGTTGAGGTGTTCTGATTGTTGTTTTTTTTCCAGTCAGTAGTGTACTCGATAACGGCAGCTTGTGCATCGTTAACACGGTAATTAAGATATTATCGTAGATGATATATTGTGCACACCCATAATGGCTTTATTTACACATTCATTCAGATTGCCTCTTGACTACAACAATGAAAGATTTGCAGCATTAAAGACACAGGAGCTATTTTCTGAACAGCTCTTATTTACTGTGGCGCACATTTGTTGTGGTGTAGTGCAGTTATGGCCAAATTATACGAATAATTATTATTCAAATGTGCTGCAAATGTACTGATAAACAAACTGAAATCATTTCACCAATTTTATATTGAAAACTACACATTTAATTAGTAGCACTAAACATTTTTTCTTTGCATAAACATTGCAAATGTGCTTTAGGCTTTAAAGGGAGCACCATGAGACTGCGAGAGGCTCAGACAGTTCAAACTCAACACTCTGCAAACATTTAACTGTGTTTTTGAATTACTTCACCCTTTACAGCCTGTGGTTTTAATACAAGGCTGAAATTGGGTTCCTATTCTCTAGCTTCTTGTTGGAATTTCCACATTCCATTTGAAATAGTTCCACAGTTACATTCTGGCTCCTGTGTTGTTACAATGTTCACAATTTAAGGTGGAAAGAGAATCTTTAAAAAAGAAGAAGAAGCTGGTGAATAATAAAAAAATAATAAAAAAATAATAATAAGAATAATAAAAACAAGCCTACATACCTGTGCATCTGGGACAATGTTACTAACTTTGACTGATGCTGGACAACAAGCGTGGTAAAGAAACATGGTTTTTTAATGATAATTTAAATGTTAATAATGTTAATTAATGTTAATGCCAATACTGTTAGGATTTTACAGCTGTTTACTGTTAAATCAGTTTCAATTTAATCAATTTCAAGTGACTCTCAAGTCACCTATCTTAAAGAAGCTTCTGCCGGCATACAGACTTGAAGAAGCCAAGAAACAAATTTCTCCCGTTTAGAATTTGTCAAACTGAGGAGTGGGAGAGAATGACTAAATGGTTGATGGAGCTGTGGAAAGGGGCAGGTGGCCAAATACGTGCAGCTGAACTCCTTGTAGGGAACAGTACGTGGGAGTAGCTAGATGGCTGGAAGATATTTGGAACCAGGCACAGTCCAAAAAAACATAATAAATAAATCAGGGCCAAAGGCATATTTAGGTTGACTGGTCATTTTGGATGACATGGCTGTATCTGAGTTTTAGACTTTACCACCTCTGGTGTCCATAACCACCACTGTTAATAAATAAATATTTAATAAACAAATCCAGTACTTCACCACTTATGGGCTGATTAGGCTACCTGTGGTTTTAATACAAGGCTGAAATCGATTCACTCTTAATCACTGACTCGCTCTCCATCACTAACTCATTCTATCACTGATTCACCCTTTATCACTGACTCGCTCTCCATCACTGACTCATTTTATCACTGATTCACCCTTTATCACTGACTCGCTCTCCATCACTGACTCATTCTATCACTGATTCACCCTTTATCACTGACTCGCTCTCCATCACTGACTCATTCTATCACTGATTCACCCTTTATCACTGACTCGCTCTCCATCACTGACTCATTCTATCACTGATTCACCCTTTATCACTGACTCGCTCTCCATCACTGACTCATTCTATCACTGATTCACCCTTTATCACTGACTCGCTCTCCATCACTGACTCATTCTATCACTGATTCATCCTTTATCACTGACTCGCTCTCTATCACTGACTCTCCAGCTACCACTAACTTACCCTCCATCACTGACTCACTCTCCATCGCTGACTCTCCATCTACCACTTACTTGCTCTCCATCACTGACTTGCTCTCTATCACTGACTCTCCATCCACCACTAACTTAACCTCCATCACAGACTCACTCTCCATCACTGACTCTCCATCCACCACTAACTCGCCCTCCATCACTGACTCACTCTATCACTGATTCACCCTTCATCATTGACTCGCTCTCCATCACTGACTCGCTCTCCATCACTGACTCATTTTATCACTGATTCACTGTTAATCACTGACTCGCTCTCCATCACTGACTCATTCTATCACTGATTCACCCTTTATCACTGACTCGCTCTCCATCACTGACTCATTCTATCACTGATTCATCCTTTATCACTGACTCGCTCTCCATCACTGACTCATTCTATCACTGATTCACCCTTTGTCACTGACTCATTCTATCACTGATTCACCCTTTGTCACTGACTCGCTCTCCATCACTGACTCATTCTATCACTGATTCACCCTTTGTCACTGACTCGTTCTCTATCACTGACTCTCCAGCTACCACTAACTTGCCCTCCATCACTGACTCACTCTCCATCGCTGACTCTCCATCTACCACTTACTCGCTCTCCATCACTGACTTGCTCTCTATCACTGACTCTCCATCCACCACTAACTTACCCTCCATCACAGACTCACTCTCCATCGCTGACTCTCCATCCACCACTAACTCGCCCTCCATCACTGACTCACTCTATCACTGATTCACCCTTCATTACTGACTTATTCTCCATCACTGACTCTCCATCCACCACTTACTCTCCCTCCATCACTGACTCACTCTATCACTGATTCACCCTTCATAACTGACTCATTCTCCATCACTGACTCTACATCCACCACTAACTCTCCCTCAATCACTGACTCTACATCCACCACTAACTCACCTGTCATCACTTACTCACTTTATTACTGATTCACCCTTCAGCACTGACTCTCCATCTCCATATAAATGATGTTGCTACTATCAAGGCAGCGATCACTGATCTTAAAGAGCCACCTGGTGCCATATAGGTGAGACCTGAGAAGGCCAATAGACAAATTTTTCCCATTTAAGACCTATTAAACTGAGAGAACGACTAAATGGTTGGTGGAACTGTGGAACCGGGCAGGTGGCCAAAAAACTAAGCTGAACTTAAAACAGCAGTCGGCGCCATTCTGGTGAGAGCTGAAATGGCCAGGATTCAAATTTCTCTTTTAAACTTCCTGGTAGAATAGTTAGATGGCTGGAAGATATTTGGAACGAGGCAGACAGTAAAAAAAAAAAAATATATATATATAATAAATGCCACATGCAGAACTTCTGAAGTACTGGGATTGAAATGTGTTGAGGTAAAACAGTTCCCAAAAATCTTTTTTTAAATCCACTGCTATTCCACCATAATCAACTTTACATGTAAAAACTAAAAAAACATATTTATGTTGACTGGTCATTATATACGATATATATATCTCGATATTCTTTAGCTAAATGGCAATATACGATATATATATCTCGATATTCTTTAGCTAAATGGCAATATACGATATATATATCTCGATATTCTTTAGCTAAATGGCAATATACGATATATATCTCGATATTCTTTGGCTAAATGGCAATATACGATATATATCTCGATATTCTTTAGCTAAATGGCAATATACAATAGATATCTCGATATTCTTTAGCTAAATGGCAATATACGATATATATCTCGATATTCTTTAGCTAAATAGCAATATACAATAGATATCTCGATATTCTTTAGCTGAATGGCAATATACGATATATATCTTGATATTCTTTAGCTGAATGGCAATATACGATATATATCTCGATATTCTTTAGCTGAATGGCAATATACGATATATATCTCGATATTCTTTAGCTAAATAGCAATATACGATATATATCTCGATATTCTTTAGCTAAATGGCGATATACGATATATATCTCGATATTCTTTAGCTAAATGGCGATATACGATATGTATCTCGATATTCTTTAGCTAAATGGCGATATACGATATATATCTCGATATTCTTTAGCTAAATGGCGATATACGATATGTATCTCGATATTCTTTAGCTAAATGGCGATATGCGATATATATCTCGATATTCTTTAGCTAAAAGGCGATATACGATATGTATCTCGATATTCTTTAGCTAAATGGCGATATGCGATATATATCTCGATATTCTTTAGCTAAATGGCGATATACGATATATATCTCGATATTCTTTAGCTAAATGGCGATATACGATATGTATCTCGATATTCTTTAGCTAAATGGCGATATGCGATATATATCTCGATATTCTTTAGCTAAAAGGCGATATACGATATGTATCTCGATATTCTTTAGCTAAATGGCGATATGCGATATATATCTCGATATTCTTTAGCTAAATGGCGATATACGATATGTATCTCGATATTCTTTAGCTAAATGGCGATATACGATATATATCTCGATATTCTTTAGCTCTATATATCGTATATCGCCATTCAGCTGAAGGAATTGTGTGAAATTCTCAGATATCCCTTAGTTTTAATTCATTACCAGGATTGTAAACCAGGTTGTCAATACTTGTTGTTTTTTCCTGATTAAAAAACTAATTATAAAAAAGTTTAAGAGTGTCCCAAGACTACCTTTGAGCAATTAATGTCTGTTTCACACTATATGACTTTTTGAGTGGTCAGGTCTTTCTGATGTTCACACTACATGACTGATTGTGCTGTAATCGGCAGTTTTCAGTTGTTGTGGCTTTCACACTACATGACTGATCAGCGACTCAGGGTCACCAACTAGAGCTAGCTATACCGCATAGAACGTACGCTATTTCTAAAATGGATGTCAACAAACAAGCAGTAAGAGTTGTTCCTGTTCTGATTTGCAGTGACGAAAGAAAGAAGAAAACGGAACGAATATGGATGAGGATAGATAAAGGCACGGGGCCCGGGGGCAGCCTGTTCTGCAAAGAGAGTTGGAGACAAATATTTCCTCAATGAAAACGTACCTGTCTAAAAACGTGAAACGTGATGCGGTTCTTTCTCTACGCAATCCCATTAGCTGTAGCTAGACGCTGTTTCTGACTCACAATCGCTGACTGGCCTGGAAATTAAACATGCTAGACGTTTGCCAGGCGTCTGCAATTAGTGGGTGACCACACGGCAACGGCTTGGCGCATGTCCTTCAGCAGTTCACACTACACGACTTTGCTCCGAACAGAGGTTTTTGTCAGCGATCTACTAAAAACAGTCTGCAACTGGAACATCAGGCTAACATCATGTTGAGTGATCTAGCTGTAAGGTGTAGGCAACTTTGTCATGGCACATAGAACCAATTGGTTTGAATGAAAATACATGCAGGCTGCTGCAGAAGAACAACTTGGAAATACCAGAAAACTTCCTTCACTCACCAGTTTCTGGCGTGTATACTCCAGAGCACGGAGGTCTGCCAGTCTCTCCTCTTCCTTTCTGTGCTCCTTTGCAAGTAAATTCTCCTCATTTATCTTCTGAATCTCCAGCAGTAGCCTTTTCTGCTCCACTTTCTTTTTCTCCATGGCCTAAAACAACAAGGCCACAAACTGAAACACAGAACTGGAAATTGATGGAAATTATTTTCGCAAGAAAATAATAATGTGTCTTCAAGATCGATGTATGTAAATAAACTGTTTCGATTGGCTGTCAACACTCAATGTGAGTGAATAGGTGACGTCTCAAAAACAATGATCCTAAGACGGGATCGGGGTAGTTTCCATATATGGAATGTACGTACTTGTTGTGTTACACAAACAGGAAAGTTTAAATGAAAGAAAAAAAATAGTCCTCAGCAGGCCTGAGAACAGTGTGGGTCTGGTTCCAATAAACATGCCTGATGACTCGCCCTCCACCACTCACTCGCCCTCCATCTAGGACTGGGCGATAAAACGCTAAGGATAATTATCGCAATAAAAAGTTCCGTCAATAGAACAATAAGACGTAGTTGATAGAAAGTTGATAGAATTAAGTTCCGTCCATGTTATGCGAGATAACACGAATAGCCAATGAGAATAGCGCCGCCCCCAAAATAATCAGGTGGCTAAACTAGAGTCCCAGCTATTTCATGTTTAGTTGAAGAACACAACACAGAGTGTAGGCGTAGCGGCAGCTTAACCCACATACAAGTAATTTGGTTACTGCAGGTGTCACAGTCGAACAGAGAGAATAAAATAAGAGAAAATGACAACAGAAAATGTTACTAGTACTGAAAGAAACATGTTACATGTGTTAATAATCCTAAAATAAAGTGGTAAGATGTGAAAAACAAGTAAAATTGTGCTGTCCTGCTGCTGTGTTGACGAAGCGCTTCGGGATGTTTGCGCTTCAAGTGCTTGCACTGTTGTGATCATCTCCACTGTGCAGAGCTGACAGAGCACTGTGGCGTGCCTGTGTGAAACACTCCCACAACTTTAGATGCGATTGTTTGTAGCTGCAGCTTGCGCTCCGGATAAATCCATGCTTCCAGTAGGCGTGGCCAACTTTGTGGCGCATCAACGCATGTTATGCTAATCGACATAATTTCATAATAAATAAAGATTAATATAGATATTGTAGGAGTTCGAGTGAGAACGCTGAGGCAAAGTTGACTTTATAACCAAAAATCCTTGGGAAACTATTTTCTACCGAAAACAGAATCGCTGAACCAACTCCCCATATAAGCGGACAGAGAGTCGACTCACCTCTACGAGTGAACATACATCCCTCAGCCTGAACTTAAAGGGCCAGCAACAGCCTGCTTAACACAGTGTCTGTGTTTGTAAATACTGTTCATGAGTGTTCAGTAGCCCCTAAAATAAGTGTGTTTAATTTATATGAAATACAGTTGTGTAATGTTCTATAAAACATTTGTCTATCTTCCTTTATAAAATAAATCAGAAGATAAAAAACTATTTAATAAAATTTTGAAATTCTGATATCTTCACTTCTCATATGGAAAACAATTATCGTGATAAGATTTTTTCCCATATCGCCCAGCCCTACCTCCATCACTCACTCACTCTCCACCACTCTCTAACCCTCCATCACAGATTCACTCTTAATCACTGACTCGCCATCCACCATTCACTCACCCTCCATCACTGACCCACTCTCCACCACTGTCTAACCCTCCATCACAGATTCACTCTCCATCACTGACTCACCCTCAATTACTGACTCACCATACACCACTAATGTACCCTTCATCACTGACTCGCCCTCCACCATTCACTCACCCTCCATCACTGACCCACTCTCCACCACTCTCTAACCCTCCATGACAGATTCACCCTCCATCACTGACTCGCCCTGCGCCATTCACTTACCCTCCATCACTGACCCACTCTCCACCACTGACTCACTCTCCATCACTGATTCAACCTCAATTTTTGACTCATCATCCAACACTGGCTCGCCCTCTATCACTGACTCACCCTCCATAACTGATTCACTCTCCACCACCGTCTAACACTCTATCACTGACTTACTCTCCATCACTAACTCACCCTCCATTACTGATTTGCCATCCATCACTAATTCGCCCTCCCTCACTGACTCACTCTTCATCACTAACTCACCCTCCATCACTAATTCGCCATTCACCACTAACTCGCCCTCCCTCACTGACTCACTCTTCATCACTAACTCGCCATCCACCACTGGCTCGCGCTCCATCACTGACTCTCCCTTTATCACTTTCATTACTAATTTCTACCGATAGCTAAGCAAGATTTACCACAAACCAATACGTTTTTTTTTGTTTTTTTCTTGCTGTAAAATGTAAAAATGTTGTCTTTAAATAATTTTTTTTTTTGTGAACTTTAGTTTCAGAAAATCCTGTTTACTTCCCCACCTGTCTTTCTATGGCTTTTCCCCTGCCTTACTCTAGTGGGCTGTCTTATATCTAAGATCCCTAGAAACATCTCCTAAGAAATTATGAACTTTTACTTTACTTGGAATAAAAGGGTGGTGTCATGAGACAGAGATGGGATTTATGCAGAGTACGTGCACAATCACACACACACACTATTTCATGCATTATCCAACACGGTAACACCCTGACCACTGACTCATTTCTAGTCTAGCATTCTGCCCAAATCCAAACAATCCAGCAGAGCACAGGCCCCATAAACTATTCCCACACACACACACACACACCACCTTACAAATACTCCAAGAGTAACAAGTTCAGAAGTCCTTTGGGAACAACTAAAAGGTATGAGCTGATGAGTAATACACACTGTCTACATGAAATACTGTCTTCTGAGTTTATCTGTGACAAGACTACCTCTATAGCATCTAAAAAGTCTTATGTTAAAGCTTCTAATTGATAGCATCATTAGAAAATATATTCATACATCTGCAACTGAATTGGAGCACTAAACTACACTGGGCTATAAAACAGTAGTTTGTATAGACTTTTGTATTTTCGTTAGGTTAGAGATATCTGGTTAGGAAGATACACTTTTCTTTTGCTTTCTTTTCTTTGGTGCCATCCACTGAGGTAGGTTGCCTGTGTTGAATTTCCCTCCTGCCTTTATTTGTTTCTTTTGTTTTTCTTTGGATTAGTATAGAGTTAGAGTTGTTATTATTATTACTTTTATTATTATTATTACTATTATTATTATTGTTATTCTATGATTGCTACCATTGTTAAATTTTGTGAAAAACTTATTACTGCTTCTGTTTGGTCTAGATCTGGTTCTGCTGTGTTAGTATTATTGATATGCAGTAAAGATTCCAAGAAAAGTTGCCTTTCATTTGTTTGAATTCCTTCTGCTTTACTCAATCAGTACACATTTCCACTCACACATTACTTCCCTTGTTAATTTCCTAGACAAGCTAACGGGTCAATAACATCTATTTGGGTATATTTATAAGGGAATTTATCAGTAAGACAATATTTTAAAACACATTCATGGATCATCATATGTATGCCAGTGTCATGGCCTGCCCTGTTCTCATTGTCATTGTTTTCTTCCCAGTCTTTGCCATGTGCTCTTGTTTTTGTCATGTGTTAGCGTTTGTTTACATTCCCATCCATGTGTTCATGTCTCCGCCCCTGACCTGTTTCCCACTTGGTTCCCCTCGTTAGTCTCTGTATATATACCTCCTGTTTTGCCCTCTTGCTTGTTGGTTATTTCTGTGGTTGTCTCATTTGATGTTTTTTCCGGTTTTGGTTTAGGTACTTCGTGTTTTGTGTTTATTTTGATTTTTTATTAAAATTATGTTAAAGCTTGCGTTTGCGCCCGCCCATCCCGCCTTTTCTCGTCTTGTCTGCTCCACGAACCCTGCTCCTCACAGCCAGTGTTTTGTTTTTTTTTTTAGTTAAAAAAAATCCTCAGTGTCAGTGTCACGTGTGAAAATTATTTAGGTTAAGTTAAACAAGTACTGGCCACATCCGTCATATGCTCAGAAAAGAATATTGTGATGCAGTTTATCAAAATAATGACAAAACATCATCATGTTGCCAAATCTTATCTGGTGATTACATTAGATTAGACAGGTTATTAAAAGCCCCTCATGGCATAACTCACAGTCTGCTAAACCACTGAAGCAGAACTAAACAAAACAGTGAACTCTCAGGTTTTCTATGACTACATCTTTAGACGTATTAACACAGTCCAATTTTAAACTGGCTTGTTGGCAGACCACCAGAGTTCTGTTGTCATGAGTGCTACCCAAACTAAATAGAACAGCTCACCTTTGTACCACAGCACAAATCCGACATGACAAGCACTGTGCTGACTATAAAAATGCAGGGTTAAAGAAAATATGAGGAGGAGCATAGCTAGGGCTGGGCGTATCTTATCACGATAATTTTTTCATATCAGTCGATATCAATATATATCACAATATAAATTAAATCACCATTTCCTTTTTACTTTAAGTGAGTTTAAAATTTAAATTTAATTTAAAATTAAGTTTCTTAAATTGTTTTTCCTGTTTTTCCTTGATTTATTTTCAGACAAATAGACAAATGTACTATAGAACATTACACAACTGTATTAAACACACACACACACACGCACATACATATTCATATACATGGGGCAGTATTGGTATGAACAGTATTCACACACAGACATTGTGTTAAGCAGGCTGTTGCTGGCCCTTTAAGTTCGAGCTGAGGAAAGAACTCATAGCGGTGAGTCGACTCTCTCTGGTTTAGCGATTCTGTTTTCGGTAGAAAATAAAGTTTCCCTACTCGGGATTTTTGGTTATAAAGCCTCAGTGCTTTCACTCGAACTCCTACAATATACATATTTATCTTTATCGATTATGAAATTATGTTGATTAGTATAATGTGCATCGATGCAGTTACAAACAATCACGCGCGTGTATCTAAAGTTGTGGGAGTGTTTCACACAGGCACGCCACAGTGTGGTGCTATACAGCACAGTACAGCTGCTATGCACGAGCACTTGAAGCTCAAACACCCCGTAGCGCTTTATCAACACAGCAGCAGGACAGCACCTGTTTACTCGTTTTTCTTATTTTAGCAGATTATTTTAAGATTATTAACATATGTAACATTTTTCTTTCAGTAGTAGTAACGTTTTCTGTTGCCTTTTTCTATTATTTTATTCTCTCTGTTCAACTGTGACGGCTGCAGTAACCAGATTACTAGCATGTGGGTTAAGCTGCCGTTACGCCTACACTCTGCGCTGTGTGTTTTAACCAAACATGAAATGGCTGAAACTCTAGTTCAGCCACCTGATTGGTTTGGGGGCAGCGTTATTCTCATTCTCATTGGCTGTTCGTATTGTCTCTTAAAACATGAACGGAACTTAATTCTATCGACTTTCTATCGACTATGTCTTATAGTTCTATCGAGGAAACGTTATTTCGCGATAATTATTGTTATCGTTTTATCGCCCAGCCCTAAGCATAGCTAAAAAGCTTGGGGAACAAGGCTTCCCTTGCTAATTCATGCTTGTGTCTTTATGGGTTTTTTGTAGTTAATAAAAAAAAAAGCCCAGTGATGTCCCATAGATCTAATCTAATCTATATTTTGTTGGTCTCATCCTCCATTTTTGCAACAGCCTTTTGGTTTGTTCTTTTGAGGTAGACAGGCAGCAGTGTTCTTTTTGGAAACCAGTGACTTTGTAATTGCAACCCTGTTGTTTGCACCATTATTGTTCAGTGTTTTCCTGATGATGGACTTGAATATAAGTCACTGTGAGAGATGTCTTTAGTTGCTTAGAAGTTACTCTGGATTGATTTGTAACCATGTGTGAAATAACACTCCTTTCTCTTAGAGTGATCTTGGTTTGATCCATTACATCAGTACACAATATGCCTCACTCTTTGGAGATGGGTTTCGACAGACATGCATTATAAAGATCTGACTCTGAATTACCTATTCTAACTGTTTGTAAAGACAGACTGTGCGGCTAGGTGCTTTATTTTATACACTGGTAGCAAGGGGACTGAATGAAACACTTGAATTCAATAATAAAGACAAGTGTCCCGATACTTCTGCCCACAAATTGTACTTTTGTCAATAGAAGATGTAGTCTTGGATCAATTTCCTTAATAATGAATTTTTTTGTATGATATTATTCTAAAAGGGTTCACAAACTTCAAAGTACCACTAAAGGTGGCAAGCTGTGTAAGTGGGTTTGGATTAGGGGAGTAAGAAAATATCAAAATATCGAATATCGGCATATTATGTTTCATGATACTGTATCGATTTGCGAAAACACTGTATCGATACACAGATTCCGGGCAGACAGTGAATCATTGTGTGTTGTGTTTAAACCTCTGACCACTAGATGACAGTGTTTTAAACCATTTTCAGCTCCACTCCAACATTAACAAGGAGCACAAGGGCGCAATGCAAACCTGTTTATATAGTGGTGTGTTTTAATAGTAGGATTTGAAAAATCGCAATACATCACATTGCTTGCAATCTTGCAGTATATTCTGATATACTGAATCGTGACCTCTGTATCAAGATCCGTACTGTATCGCCAGATTCTTGCAAATACACAGCCCTAGTTTAGATACTGAGTGTTTACCTCCAACTCTTCCATCTGCATCCTCTCCAGGTTTTCCAACAGCTGCTGTCCCTCCTGTTCCTTCACCTCGTCCTCTAGCATGCGCTCCTCCTGCCTTTCCTCCATCTGTTTTAGGATGCACATCTTTCCCCTGGTGTATAGAAGCATGCACACCATTTGGTACACTCCACAAACAAGAGGGGCTTGAAAACAAACAAGTCAACTGAAAAGCAGAGGTTACATTTTTAACCCCCTTACTGAATCCTCTGTTGTTTCCGTAGCTGGTCGATCTGTTCCTGAACCTCCAGGGCACGGCGACGGTCCACTTCCATCATGGCATCCAGCCTCCTCTCCTCCTCCTGTAACTCCTTTAGAATTTGCTTCTTCTCCAGTATCTGAGCGTCACGTACTGCATGGCACTGAGCCCCCAGGATCAACTGTAGACAAACATGTAGGTATGCAGTCACTTTGTATTTACTGGACACATAAGGTACAATACCTAGGACAAATATTTAATTTCTTTATACTATAAGGGTTTGGGAATGACAGCTCTTTAATATGTAGCTGCCTCTCTTTCAAGGGACCAAAGAAATTGTACAACTATCTCAAAAGCTATTTCATGGGTTTTTCCCTCATTAATCCATCATCAATTATGCAAGTAAACGGTCTGGAGTTGATTCCACGTGTGGTATTTGCATTTGGAAGCTGTTTCTGTAAACCCATAACATGCGGTCAAAGGAATTCTCAGTGGAATCAGGTCGTCATTAGACTGAAACAAAGAAGAAATCCTTCAGAGAAATAGCAGAAATGTTGGGAGTGGCCAAGCTAACAGTTTGATACATTCTGGGGAAAAAAGTGTGCACTGGTAAGCTTGGGAACTCAAAAAGGCCTGGGCTTTCTCTGAAGACATCAGTGGTGAATGATGGCAGAATCCAGAAAGACAGAAGCAGTTGAATGAATTCTAAAGTGTACAGGCATATACTTTCTGCTCAGATTCAACCAAATGCAGCAAGGTTGATTGGACGGCGCCTTAAGGTATAGATGGACAGTGACCCAAAACACACAGTGAAAGCAACCCAGGAGTTTTTTAAGGCAAAGAAGTGGAATATTCTGCAACGGCCGAGTCAATCAGCAGATCTCAACCTGATCGAGCACTGATTTCACTGCTTAAGACAAAACTTAAGGAATAAAAACCCTCACACAAGCAACGAGTGAAGTCAGCTGCATTAAAGGCCTGGCAACGCATCACAAAGGAGGATGTCCATTGATGTCCATGGGTTCTAGATATCAGGCAGTTATTGCCTGCATAGGATTATTAAAGATGAACATTTTAATTCTGGTAATGTTTATTTGTCCAATTACTTCTGAACCCCCATGAAATGAGGAGGCTGTGTAGAAAAATGGTTGGAATTCCTAAACATTTCATAGGATATTTGTTTGTTTTCCCCCTTGAATTAAATCTGAAAGTCTACACTTCAATTGCATCTCAGTTGTTTCATTTCAAATCCAATGTGGTGGCATGCAGAGCCCGAATCTTGAAGATTGTGTCACTGTCCAAATATTTCTGGACCTAAATGTGTGGTGTATATATAACATAATATAATATTATATAATAAAATAAAGTGTAGTCTTTATTCAGTACTAAATTGTAAATGTGTTTCTGCTGTATATTACATAAAACATTTTACAACATATGGCCTGGGAGCACATTTTAACTTTAAGAAACAAAACTAAAGTTTGAAACCTGCCCTAAAACACTGAAAAACTGAACAGGGCAGCAGACTGTCCTGAGATAAAAAAAGCAAAAGGTAATTATGTACAAATTAAGTAACCTCTACATTTAATTAGAAATAGCACAAAGAAATATAAGACTGTCTCATTTTCTGAACAATATGTGCCCGTTTTAAATTTAAAGCCAGTAACATGTTTCAAAAAGGTTAAGACAAGGGCACATAAAAGACTAACAAAGTTGGGAAATGATTAAAAATCAGCTGGTGAAACATCTCATGGATAATTAAGTTAATTAACAACAGGTCAGTAAAAAATTGGGTATAAATGAGCATTCCCGATGTAACTGTATAAGCAAATAGCACCTGAAAAAGTACTCAAAGTACAAAAGATACATAAAATCAATAAAAGATTATTATTATATACAAAATCTCTGTATATAAGACCTAAAACGCATATTGGATGACTGTGATCTTTCAACCCTCAAGTAGCACTGCATTAAAAAAGGAACACAATTCTGTAACGGAAATCACTGCATTGACTCAGAAATATTTCCCAAAATTGTCACTACAAGCATGAATGCAACTTAAAACTCTACCATGCAAAGAAGAAACCCAATAGAACCAGATCCAGAAATGCCTCCGCCTTCTCTGGGCTAAAGATCACATAAGCTGAACAGATTCAAAGCGGAGATGTGTGCTGTGGCCTGACGGGTCCACCATTGAAACCACCATTGAAGTTTTTGGAAATAAAGGATGTTTTGATCTTTCGGCCAAAGAGGATTTGTACCACCCTGAATGTCACCAAAGTATAGATCAAAAGCCAGCATCTGGCGTCAATTATTTGGAAACTTGCACATCAGTGAAAGCAGTGTTTTAGGAAATGTTTCAGGGACATCCCAGCTTGTCAAAGCCAAGTCTTATTCTAAATGGATTACAACATGTAGAGATGCAAGAAAATACTGAAATATCAAATATCGCGATGTTATGTTTTGTGATACTGTATCGATTTTCAAAAACACAGTATTGATACACAGATTCCTGGACAGACAGTGACTCATTGTGTGTTGTGTTTAAACCTCTGACCATTAGATGGCAGTGTGGCAGTGTTGCAATCCATTTTCAGCTCCACTCCAACATTAACAAGCGGCACAAGGGAGCAATGCTACTGTAAGCATTGGCAAACCTGTTCATACAGGGGTGTGTTTTAATAGTAAGATTTGAAAAATCACAATATATCACTTTACATGTCACTTTACAATGTATCACGATACGTACTGTATCGCCAGGTTCTTGCCAATACACAGCCTCAGTGTACAGCATGTGTTGACTGGCCTACCGACAGTTTAGATCTGAGAAATGAGAAGCCATATACCACATGGAGACTCGGAACTGTTAAGCAGTGGTGTCCTCAGTTCCTAAACCTACTAAACACTACTAAACAGTGTTTAAAGCAAAGATGATGTAACGGAGTGGTAAACTAGCTTTTCCCCACTTCTCTGAACTTGTTGCACAAACCATATTTAAAATAAGTGTGTAAAAAAAACAAATTTTGTCGAAACATTACATATCAACCAGTGTTAATTTCGTTGACAAAATATTTTCATCATAGTTTTCATCAACGAACCTTTTTTTCATGACGGAAACGAGACGATAACTAAATAAAATCTACAGAAAGGATAAAAACTATGACGAAATTGATTGACACTTTAGTCAAAGAATAAAAACGAGACAAACATGTTTGGCAGGGTCAACATCCAATCAGTACTAATTTAGTTTTGTGAAAGGCGGGGACAAGTTAGGAAAACATCCAGTCATAACTACTTCGGCGTGTATGGCGAGGCGGGACAAGCCGAGTAGCCGTCAGTCAAACGCACACTTACACAAATTTGTTCTGAACCCGGGAAGACCATGCGAGCCTGTTACTCATGATGGAACTAAATTATCTAGACAGTGTCAGCAGAGAGAAAGAGAGTTAGTGTTTGTGTTTAGAGAAAATCACCACATCGTGCTGGACATCAGCCCCCCAGCGCCACCGTCAGCTAGCTTTACCGCTGCTAACGCTAGCTTAGCCTTTCTTAATCCTAGTTCTGCACACTGCCCTGTACAGTTTAGAGCGTGTCCTGCTGTAAACGCTGTATTAAGTCAGTAAGGGTAATGGTCAGATTAGTTGGATTAGGTCAGATTAGTTGGATCAGGTATGTGGGAAGCAGGTGAAACGCTGTATGTGCAGAGCCAGAGTCGGGAGACTAGCTAGCTAACTCCAACCAGCTGCGTTTGATGATCATGTCCCAAATCTCTCCGTACACACTAGAAAGTGCACGAAACAGATTAGGTAGTTTTATTTACAATGAATTAGTGCACTTAATATGCAGAGTGTGTCTCTAGTAAACACTGTGATCTGGAGACGTGGCAGTTTTTCATTCACTGATTTACTGTTATGCTAAAATTTATTTAAATTGCACAATTAAAAATATTTTCATAGTAAAAAGTGATAAATGCAATTAATGTAGATTAGTTAATCACAGAGCATGTAATTTAATTAGATCAACAGCACTAGTAACAATTATTAAATAAATAAAAGATAATAAATAAAAAGGTAACGGAAGACCTCAGATGTTGTTTGTTAAATCTGTTTATATGTGTATTGGTCTTTCAAACATGAATAATATTCCATAACTGGTTGATAAATGTATCATTTCGTGTAAGTATATATAATGATTTAAATAACTGAAGGGAACTGAAGAAAAAGCATTACATTTTACACACTTTATATGTTAGTCGACTGAATCGACTGTAGATTTAGTCGACTATATTCTTATGATAGTTAGTCGACTAAAACTAGACTAAAACTAAAAACAATTCAGATGACTAAATTATGACTAAAACTAAGTGACATTTTAGTCAAAAGACTAAGACTAAGACTAAATCTAAATTTGCTATCAAAATTAACACTGATATCAACAGAAGAGATCAACAGAAAGAGCGAGAGTGATCAAGTCAAACCTCGTTGAGCTTTTTGACCTCGTCCTCTTGCTCCATCCTTAGGGTATTAGCTCTTTCCAGCAGGTACTGAGCCTGCTCCCTCGCTTCAGCTTCCAGGTCACTAAGGCCTTGGTTCTTTTGTCGGGACAAATCCGCCTGGTGTATGAGTGACTTCCTCTCCTCTGCAGCATTCTAACACACACACACACACACACACACAGTACTGATTCTGAATGGTCCTCACTTGAGATCTACCACAAACTAAGTTCTTAGGAACGGCAAACTGATTATCAGACTTGAAGCTGCAGTATAAAATTCTGGAGAAAGACTGCTGATATTGGACATCAGTGCTCCTTCAGAAGCTCCAGCCCCCAAATTTATAGATTCGCAGTCCCGAAATTAAACGACAGTGGTCTAGCAAACCATTGGAGTGAACGACAATGATGACTGCCTGTAATGAGACTAAATGTTAGATAGATTGTGATTTAGCAAACTGTCACTACAATTCCTGCTGTGACTGGTTCTGTGAAACAGCAAATTAGTCAAGGTCATGTTAATGTGCTGCTCCATTTGATGTGGAACCTCTCTGATGTCTCTCCAGCGTTGAAATGCCCTTGCTTTCCTTTTTGGTTGTTTCTCTGCCATCTCTTCTTTTCACCATTGCATGGAGATCAGCATCTAAGCCCCTGCCTTTCTCCCATACTGAGCACAGACTTTAGCTGTTACTGACTGGCTGGAATAATGTCTTAAAACAATCTCTCATCTGGCAGTGCCCTGTTAACCATTTTATGTCACCTCCTTATGTGCCGTAAGCTTCAGATGCATTAAACGCTTTGGTTCCCATCACCACCTTTATGAACCGTCTTATCAGTTTATTGTTACGAAAGCAAGTTATTTATGAGGAGATGTTAACTATCTGTGCCACAATTGGCCTCAAAATGGTAACTTTACAGCAGAAGGTAAAACCGTTTAATGGAAGTTAATGCGAAGACATTTCAACTGATTTTGGAGCACTTCTGTGGATCATTCATCATGAAAGTTTACACACTGTGAAGAGCTGCTGCTGGGATTTGTAGCAGTGACTACTTTAACTGGGCTTTGGCTAGTAAGACATTTATGTGTGGCACTTCCAATGAACACATCTTGTAGTATATATATATATATATATATATATATATATATATATATATATATATATATATTTTTTTTTTTTTTTTTTTTTTTATGTTTTTTTTTTTTTTTTTTCATTTTGAGGCCTGCTCACCATGGCCTCCTCCCGAGCTCTGCGCTGGCTCTCCAGTGCTGCTTCTTTTTCCTCTTTGGTGGGGACACGAGACTCAGCTGTGATGCGTCCCATATCTTCGGTGCAGATGATGATGGATCGTCCAGATGGGTCTTTGTTCCGAATTCTAAGACAAAGTGAGTCAAACATTTAGTTATCTTGCCACATTCAAAAGCTTCCCTGTTTAAGTTATGAGGATTATAGGGTAATTGTACTTCCTCAAACCAGAAACCTTCTTAGGAAATCTGCATTTTAACTACATCTGAGTAGTTTGTTTAAATACCTTCATGGCTGTTATTTAGCTGCAATGAGTTTTACATAGAGTTATTAGAGGTATGCACATTCCAGCTCCAGGAATGCCAGCTGGCAGGAGCTGAATAATTACCTGTCAATCGTCCCAGATCTTGCCATCCACTTTGGCAGTACCGCCTTCTACGAGTACCACCTACGAGTACCATATAACCAGATACCATACACACTGTTGGGCGTAATGAAAGGCACTCTCATCTTTAACAAGCTCTGCCATAATACTAAAATAGTCCAGATTGTTCACATTCACAGAAATATTTGCAGATACATGCACACAGCAGATATATTTACATTGGAGTGAACTAAAATATGCTAACAGAAAAAAACAAAAATATAGGGCTTGGACAATGCAGCCTAAAGATATTTCCACCACAGTAGAGTAAATATTAGAGATGGAAGGATCGATCGGCCATGTATCGGTATCGGCTGATTTTTAATCAAAATATGTGATCGGCGATCGACCGATCTCGAGAGCCGATCGATGGCTTTAAACAAATGAGCCTAATTTCTTTATTTCCAGCTAGTGCTTCATCCAGGGAGAGGAGCCCTACGTGAACCCACCCTTCGGCCAGCTCCCTGCAACTTCTATCTGAACCGCTAGGTGGAAATACATACCGTTACGTTTTCGTCAGACTGACTAAAGCAGCGGCCTCGTGAGAACAGTTTAATCCTTCACCGCATGTGCGGGAAAAAAAAACATTGTCCATCTGGCAGTTTGTTTCCGTATGTGACTCAGACTTATCCAGGGCGTTTTGCGACATCAGTAAAATTAGTAACATCAGCGTCTCTCGCGTGAGAACCAAGACAAAGACGTTTAACTCTACTAATCTGATGAGGCACTTCAGAGTACACCACACAGCTGAATACAGTGAGTATCAGCAAACAGCAGAGCTAGCACGTGCAGCCCAGAGAACCGTGTAGACCAGATCTGACCGGTACGAACAGAACAGCAGCAGAAACAGACAGAGAGCTAAAGGAACCCCAGCCAGAGTGACTGAGTGTAAAGTTCTAGATAAGCAGCTAAGTAGAAGACGTTCATTCTGCTGCTTAATATTCCACCTGGATCCACGCTCTGCTGTTACTAGTAGAAATACTTTTCAGATGTCGCTCTTCCGGAGCTGTATCAAGCGCCCACATAGACCAACTTCTAATTTAGTTAAAAATATTATGCTTCGTCATATAATACCGAAATCAGTTTCGGTATCAGCTATCGGCCGTTCGCGCTGAAAGGTGATCGGCGATCGGAATCGGCCTCAAAAACGTATGCCATCAGCCATTCGTAAAGTAAACAGGTGTCACCCAATTGATACACTATGATATGGGTTGTACTATAGAAATCTTGGTTACATACATGTATTCCAGTCTAAATGTTGTGATGACAGAGACGACAGTAAATTGGCTCAGGTTGGACTGCGCTCTCTGTTCAGCCTCTTGCATTGTCAGCGCATGGTTGATGAAATGGTCAACTAATACCTAGTTCACACTACACGATTTTAGCCTGGTTTTTCAGTTGCGGACTGTTTTTTGTAGATCACTGACAAAAAACCTCTGCTCGGAGGCAAATCGGCGACCACTCGGCGCTCGTCCACTCGTGTAGTGTGAACGGCTGAAAGACGCTCACAGACCTGTCGCAGAGTGTTCGCCGACTAATCGCAGACGCCCGGCAGATATCTAGGCATGTTTAATATCTAGGCCAGTCGGCGACTGTGAGTCAACAGCAGGGTCTAGCTACAGCCAATGGGATCACGTAGAGAGAGAGCCGCGTCACCGTTCTCGCAATCTCTCTGCGGCTGCGGGCGGCACGTACGTTTTTATTGATAAAGTATTTACCTCCAGCTCTCTCTGCAGAACAGACAGTCTGTTGGCCTGCTTCATCTAGCTTCGTACCTTTTTCTTCTTTCTTGCAGATCAGCACAGTGACTACTTGTACTGCTGGTTTGTTTACATACGGTTTGGAAATAGTGTATGTTCTACGTGGTATTGCTAGCTCTCCCATGCGTTTAGTTTTCGTGTGTTCTCGTAAGAAAAACCTATTTTTGGACCGAAGCCAGAGCAGTCAGCGATTCTCCAGAGTGAAAGTCGTGTAATTCGTGACCCCATGTTGCTGATCAGTCATGTAGTGTGAAAGCCACAACAACTGAAAGACTCACACAGGCGTGTAGTGTGAACCAGGCATAAGGTTACTCAGATTTCATTTAAAAGTAGTTGTCTTCTTTGGCCATGAACTCCTCTACCAGCTCTATCCCTATCTCTCACTCTTCCTCCCTCTCATTCTCACCCTCCCTCTTCCTCTCTCTGCCACATCTTCCATTGTTGTTAGGGTTAGGGTAACGAAAGGTGCTAACCTGTGGTCTTTTTAAAGAGCTTATTTTCTGATTGAAGTTGTAACAATTAATCGTTGAGGTGTTTGGCCTGGTGGCACATATATTTGCCAATTAGCTCAAGTAGTGTCATTTTGAATGCCAGTGTTTTAAAGTGGCAAACATGTGAGTTTATGTGAGATTGTTGTGTGTAATACGGGAAAGCGTGTGCAGTGTGTTTAAAAAGAGCCATTTTAAACTGAGAAATATGTGTAAAGCAGAAAACAAGTTTAGAGTTTTGGAGACTTGAGAAGAGGTTTTGCTCTCTGTGTGTCAGTTGTGTTATGCATGTCATTTGGACACCCCTTGCTATTGGGGAGCTCTGGACTGCCGCACCCTTTCGTACGACATATGTGACAACACTTCCCGCCCCGCCGCCTCCTGCTATCTCCTCACGCCAGCTCCCGCCGCCAGCAACCGCTTCATCATGCATCGCCTGTTCTAGTTCCTGTGATTCATGGGGAAGATGACTCTTCCTCCTCTCTCTTCTCTTCTTCTTGCATATACTCACATATCTGCTCTTACTGCGCCCAGGCCCACGCTCGGACTAACTATTATTTCGCCGTCCATCAGCCCCAAAATTTTCAACACTTTCACAGAAGATCTCTCCTGGATTCTGCTTAATGTTTACCCCCTGCCGAATGTCATTTACCTTCTTGACGACTTTCTCCTGCTCAACAGCCCTACCTCTCCACCGGGCTGTAGCATCACGCTGCTCAAACCGGCTTTCAAACATCTAGTCATTGCTCTCTCGGCTGAGAAAACCCTCGACTCCACTCCTTTCAAAGCATCACTCCCTTGCGACAAACAGGATTGCACTGTACTTTTAATTTCGGGCCTCCTCCAGCAGCCAACCAGCACTTAACAACATCTCCTGTCTCTCCTGGACCATCTCAACTTCGCCATGCAAATCATCCTCCAAGGCCGCGCATCCGTCTCCCACCTCCTCGGGCTCGGCCTCGCCTTCACCCTCCGCTCCCTGTTCCAGAGCTTCCGTCTGGACGCTGTGTGCATCCTCGAGTAGCGTTTCTGGATCCTTTTGCTCTCTCACTGGAATGGCATCCCTCTCTTTAACGATGACACACTTCCCAATCCTGAGGACCCCTCCATTTTCACGGATGCTGTCGTCTACCGCATGAGTCACAGGAAATAGAACAGGCGATGCATGACGAAGCGGTTGCTGGGGGCGGGAGCTGGCGTGAGGAGATAGCAGGAGGTGGCGGGATGGGCCGCCACATATGTGGGAAGGGTTGCCACATATGTCGTATGAAAGGGTGACGCGGCGGTCCAGAGCTCCCCAATAGCAAGGGACGTCCAATTGTTTTAGGTGGGCGGCAGACCATGCAGAAAACTGCCGGTGGTACTCGTAGAAGGTGGTGCTGCCAAAGTGGACGGCAAGATCTGGGACGATTGACAGGTAATTATTCAGCTCCTGCCAGCTGGCATTCCTGGAGCTGGAATGCCGTGTGACGGACTGGTCTCATTGCTCCTCACAGGCATAAGAAGAAACCAACCAGCCCTTTAACCTCGGCGTCTGCCCCTAGCTTACTGCCTTTCTACTCGCCCGGTCAGTATTCACCATCTCATTTACTCTAAGCTATGTTCATCCTCATCTTTTCCGATTCCTCCGCTGATCCGAATTTAGCACGGCTTCCCAGACCTACGATCCCGCAAAGCATACAAGCCTGTCCGACCTCCAAATTTTCAACACCACCAACTTTATTTATTCAAATGATCCTTCTCTCTTAATCCCTACTAACCACTTCTCCACCACCCTTATATCAGCTATACACAATCCACTTCCTTTAATGTGAAAGGAAACCATTGGTTTCATCTAGACCTGTGCAACATTCTTTCACTCAGCGGCTTTAACCCAACTCACTACTCCGTGCACTCCTTCAGGATTGGCGTCACTTCCTCAGCCTCCCACCAAGGAATCCCTGACTACACAGTTAAAGTCCTTGGCCGCTGATCCTCCCAAGCTTACCACGGATACATCCATAACCACGCCAGCAATCTTCGGGCAGCCCACCACAGCTTGGCCTCCAGCTTGGCCTCCTTAGTTTGACTGGTAGTGATCTAAAAAGTTTGACCGGTAGTGTACTAAAACGTTTGACCGGTAGTGTACTAAAACGTTTGACCGGTAGTGTACTAAAACGTTTGACTGGTAGTGTACTAAAACGTTTGTCTGGTAGTGTACTAAAACGTTTGTCTGGTAGTGTACTAAAACGTTTGTCTGGTAGTGATCTAAAACGTTTGTCTGGAAGTGTACTAAAACGTTTGTCTGGTAGTGTACTAAAACGTTTGTCTGGTAGTGTACTAAAACGTTTGACTGGTAGTGTATCTAAAACGTTTGACTGGTAGTGTACTAAAACGTTTGACTGGTAGTGTTCTAAAACATTTGACTGGTAGTGTTCTAAAACGTTTGTCTGGTAGTGTACTAAAACGTTTGGCTGGTAGTGTACTAAAACGTTTGACTGGTAGTGTACTAAAACGTTTGTCTGGTAGTAATGTAAAACGTTTGACTGGTAGTGTACTAAAACGTTTGGCTGGTAGTGATCTAAAACGTTTGACTGGTAGTGTACTAAAACGTTTGTCTGGTAGTGTACTAAAACGTTTGTCTGGTAGTGATCTAAAACGTTTGGCTGGTAGTGTACTAAAACGTTTGACTGGTACTGTTCTAAAACGTTTGACTGGTAGTGTTCTAAAACGTTTGTCTGGTAGTGTACTAAAACGTTTGTCTGGTAGTGTACTAAAACGTTTGTCTGGTAGTGATCTAAAACGTTTGTCTGGTAGTGATCTAAAACGTTTGACTGGTAGTGTACTAAAACGTTTGGCTGGTAGTGATCTAAAACGTTTGACTGGTAGTGTACTAAAATGTTTGGCTGGTAGTGATCTAAAACGTTTAGCTGGTAGTGTATCTAAAACGTTTGGCTGGTAGTGATCTAAAACGTTTGACTGGTAGTGTACTAAAACGTTTGGCTGGTAGTGTATCTAAAACGTTTGGCTGGTAGTGTATCTAAAACGTTTGGCTGGTAGTGATCTAAAACGTTTGACTGGTAGTGTACTATAGCGTTTGACTGGTAGTGTACTAAAACGTTTGACTAGAACTAGACTAAAACTAAAGCATTTCAGATGACTAAATTATGGCTAAAACTAAGTGACATTTTGGTCAAAAAACTATGACTAAGACTAAATCAAAATTTGCTGTCAAAATTAACATTGTTGGGGGTAATGAAAAGCACTCTCATCTTTAGCAAGCTCTGCCATAATACTAAAATAGTCCAGATTGATCACATTCAAGCTATGTTCATCCTCATCTTTTTCCGATTCCTCCGCTGATCCGAATTTACCACAGCTTCCCAGACCTACGATCCCTCAAAGCATCCAAGCCTGTTTGACCTCCAAATCCTTGACACCACCACACTCATCTTTACAGTCAAACGCAGTAAAACTGAGCATTATGGCAATTCCTCCTAACTTTATCTATTCAAATTATCCTTCTCTCTTAATCCCTACTAACCACTTCTCCACCACCTTCATATCCGCTTTACACAATCCGCTTCCCTCAACGGCCCACTCTTCATAACCGAAGCCGGATCTGTCGCCACTAGAGATGGACCGATCAGCATTTTTGAGGCTGATTCCAATCGCGATCACCTTTCAGCGCGCTCGGCCGATAGCCGATACCGATCGAGGGCGGGGCTATTAGACACGGCAGGGCTACATATTATTAGCACAAGCAAGTCATGAAACAAGGTGGAAACTGATTTATTACCATTTTTAACGAGCTCGTGTGAAACAGCATAATATTTGTAACTAAATTAGAAGTTGGTCTATGTAGGCGTAAACCGCTTGATACAGCTCCGGATGAGCGACATCTGAAAAGTATTTCCTACTAGGAACAGCAGAGCGTGGATCCAGGTGGAATATTAAGCGCAAGAATGCCACAGAACGTCTTCTACAGCCGAGGAGAGATGCTTATCTAGAACTATAAACTCAATCACTCTGGCTGTGGTTCCTTTAACTCTCTGGCTGTTTCTGCTGCTGTACTTTTCGTAGCGGTCAGATCTGGTCTACACGGTTCTCTGGGCAGCGCATGCTAGCTCTGCTGTTTGCTGATACTTACTGTATTCAGCTGCGTGGTGTATGCGCCGTATCAGATTAGTAGTGTTAAATGTCTTTGTCTTGGTTCCCGTGGGAGACGCTGATTTTACTAATTTTACAGATGTTATAAACTGCCCTGAATGAGTCCGAGTCACACACGGTAACAAAGAATGCCAGATGGACGATGTTTTTTTATCGTACATGCGGTGAACGCTTAAACTGTTCTCACAAAGCCGCTGCTTTAGTCAGTCTGACGAAAACGAAATGGTATGTATTTCCACCTAGTGGTTCAGATAGGAATTGCAGGGACCTGGGCAGAGGGGGTTTCACACAGGGCTCATCTCCCTGGATGAAACGCTAGCTGTAAATACAGAAATTAGGCTCATTTGTTTACCGCCATCGATTGGCTCTCGAGATCGGCCGATCGCCGATCACATATTTTGATTAAAAATCGGCCGATACATGGCTGATTGATCCTTCTATCTCTAGTCGCCACCCACCATTGGTTTCATCTAGACCTATGCAACATTCTTTCACTCAGCAGCTTTAACCCAACTCACTACTCTGTGCACTCCTTTAGGACTGACACAGCTTCCCCAGCCTCCTACCAAGGAATCCATGACCACAGAGTTAAAGTCCTTGGCCGTTGGTCCTCCCAAGCTTACCACGGATACATCCGTACCCACGCCCGCAATCTTCGGGCAGCCCACCAAAGCTTGGCCTCCTTTTAATTTTGGGGGCTCTGTCATGCACAAGCATCAAAAGTCACCCACAACTCCAGCCCAAGCCTCCTGAGTTTGCCCACCCCTTGGCTCACTTAAAGTGTGGTCCATGCTAGCAGAGTGGAGTTAATTCATAACTACGTTTGGGAGGTGGACGCCCTGATTACATTTACCGCTCATATATAACAGCACTCTCACTCTACCACTGCAGCGAACAACTGCGCACCCAACACCTCCCCGTCTCTTAAAGTGGCTCACTCAAACTGATGTTAGTGACTGTAGCTGTATTGTTAAAAGGTGCTGATACACAAACTAGAATCATGTTTTATATATAAGAACACATACAATTAGCATAAACATTATAATAGTAACTCAGACAACAGCTTGTGTAAACACATGAAATCCATATCAAATCAGAATGGTGTCATTAAAAAAATATATAATTTGCCACCATTTTTAGTTTTCCTCAATGAAAGCTATCAATAATCCAATCACTAAAATAGGCTATAGTTTAAAAACTATTTTTAAAAAGCTGCCAAAATGAACACTGATATTGAAATGTTTAATTGCTCATCAATTAAACAGTTAGTGTCTTTGCTTTTCGTTTGTATAAACTGTGCAAAGTTTTTGTCAGAATTCATTAAATACAATCCAAGATGATAAGTCTTGCGTTCTACAAACAAAAAAGGGACATGCATGGTTTAGACAGTGTCAGCTTGCCAAAAACACATTGTTTGTTCCTCCGGAATGAAAACATTAAAGATTATAATGACCACAAAAAAAATATTTTATGTTCAATTCCAGCTGCCTTTAATCCAAACAGAAAATCATTTGGTTCCTTCCCTGTTACAGCACCTCCCCTAACAAACTAACAAACACAGCCACCCGTTCCAAGTGAGGGGGCGTACTCCAGCAGAAAAGTGTGAGAAAAGTTTGTTACAGAAAAAGTGAAATAACAATGTAATGCTACTATCTGTAAATTTTTGAGTTTGAATTTTTTGGGGCCTCCTTTTTTACATACACTACTGGTCAAAAGTTTAGAACACTACCGGGCAACTGTTTTAGATTAGATGGTAGTGTACTAAAACGTTTAACTGGTAGTGATCTAAAACGTTTGACTGGTGGTGTACTAAAATGTTTGGCTGGTAGTGTACTAAAACGTTTAACTGGTAGTGATCTAAAACGTTTGACTGGTGGTGTACTAAAACGTTTAACTGGTAGTGTACTAAAACGTTTAACTGGTAGTGATCTAAAACTTTTAACTGGTAGTGTACTAAAACATTTGACTGGTAGTGTACTAAAACGTTTGACTGGTAGTGTACTAAAACGTTTAACTGGTAGTGATCTAAAACTTTTAACTGGTAGTGATCTAAAACATTTGACTGGTAGTGTACTAAAACGTTTAACTGGTAGTGATCTAAAACTTTTAACTGGTAGTGTACTAAAAGGTTTGACTGGTAGTGTACTAAAACGTTTGACTGGTAGTGTACTAAAACGTTTGACTGGTAGTGATCTAAAACGTTTGACTGGTAGTGTACTAAAACGTTTGACTGGTAGTGTACTAAAACGTTTGACTGGTAGAGATCTAAAATGTTTGATTGGTAGTGTACTAAAACGTTTGGCTGATAGTGTACTAAAACGTTTGGCTGGTAGTGTACTAAAACGTTTGACTGGTAGTGTACTAAAACGTTTGACTGGTAGTGTACTAAAACGTTTGACTGGTAGTGTACTAAAACGTTTGACTGGTAGAGATCTAAAATGTTTGATTGGTAGTGTACTAAAACGTTTGGCTGATAGTGTACTAAAACGTTTGGCTGATAGTGTACTAAAACGTTTGGCTGATAGTGTACTAAAACATTTGGCTGATAGTGATCTAAAACTTTTAACTGGTAGTGTACTAAAACGTTTGACTGGTAGAGATCTAAAATGTTTGATTGGTAGTGTACTAAAACGTTTGGCTGATAGTGTACTAAAACGTTTGGCTCATAGTGATCTAAAACTTTGACTGGTAGTGTATGTGTTGTAATCTCTCATTGTCATATGCCTGTTTATGCAAATGAGGCAAGTGAAAATATGTCTGGGCATCACACAACCAACCCAAGAATCAAAAGAGAATTTCATAGTGAATTATAATCTGATGATATTTTTTGATGATCCATTTAAAGATCAGCAGGTATGTATTATTGACCTACGGACGTGGTCAAAACCAATAGCCCTCAGCTGACTTGCCTCAGGTCCCTGATGAGGTCCTTGGTGATGATGCGGACTGTCCCCGTTTTCTGTGCTTTGGAAGCCGGAGCAGAGCGGGACAGAGTTCTGGACCCTTCAGCCTCATCTTTAAGCTAAAGGGAACAAGAACATACACACACTTAGTAACTGTTTTCATCTAGCAGTTTCACTTCTCCTCACCTTTGTGAGTCTCCACTTTTATTTTACTTCATTTCCACTCGGGTCTGCTGGATGAGCGCCTGGTTTGTTTTGGTGAAACTCCTCCCCTTCCTCTCACTTTGGAGCTCCACCGCTTTCTTTTAGACCCCAGAAGAGTCGAATAACATCCAACAATAAACGGAACGCGGTCTAACAGAGTTGTAGAAGAGCGTGGCACACGTTCGCTTCCCATTTGCCAGGTTCTTTTTCCAAATTCGTTCGTTCCACCTTAAGGCCCGAGGCGCCAGAATGTAACTGCTGTCCCATTTAAGGTGGAACGGACGAATTCGAATTCCGCTTTCGTGGCTCTGCTTGAGGAGGAGCTCAAGCTGTTTTGTAGACAAGACACGTGTCCTGGACTTGTATTCGGCCATAACAGAAGTTTGTAACACTTGTGCCCACCTGTTTAGGTGTCCCAAAAAGGGTCTCGTCCACCTGAGACGTAAGCGCGCGCGTCCGGTAACGGCGAGAGCGAGCGCCGCTGCCGCTGCTGCTGCTGCTGCTGCAGGACAGTCGCGCAGATGATGACGTCGCGCTACGAGGCTACGAACAACAAACAGAAACCCGTCTCAGTCTGTTTTCTATCTATCTATCTATCTATCTATCTATCTATCTATCTATATGTTCGTTCACTTTCTCACTCCTGGCTGAATTGTATTTAGAGTTATATGATATATGCTTTGATCCCAATTCAGTGTAATGAATAAATAAAGTCTCTATTCCTGCTACATGTGTAAGAAATACATAAATAGATACTATACATTATTTTATCATACATTGTCATGTCTCATCGACTCCAACCCGTACAGGACATATGAAGAGGTTTTAATAACACTCGACTGAGTCTGTTTGTGAGTGAAACACAAACGTCACCCTAACAACTCACCATCTTTCTGGACGTTTTTAGTAAATGACCATTAAAGCACCACACAAGCCACCATAAAAAACCACGAGAGCTTCTCAGTTTGTACGAACTGACGCCTTAATTCCAATTTTAACTTGCAAGAGAGGCAGATGATGAGGATGTTGACTCCAGCTAGCGGCGCTTTTGTTGTTGCGTTACTACAGCAACGGGGGCGTGGCCGGCGTCAGCTGTTTCCATGGTCCCGGAGCCGGGCGGGGGAGGCCGTGGAGTGTAATAATAATAATAATAATAATAATAATCATCGATTGGTTGTGGAAGAAAAGAGGTATATATAGTAGCATCTGTGTTGAGAGTATTAATAATAGTAATAACAATAGTAGTAGTAGTAGTAATAGTAGTAGTAGTAATAATAATAATGATAATAATAATAATAATAATAATAATAATAATAATAATAATAATAATAATAATAATCGATTGGTTGTGGGGGGATATACAGTGGCAAGAAAAAGTATGTGAACACTATGAAATTACCTGGTTTTCTGCATTAATTGATCATAAAACAGGATCTGATCTACATCTAAGTCTCAAGTATAGACAAACTCAATGTGCTTAATCTAATACCACACAAACAATTATAATATTTCATGTCTGTATTGGACACATGCATTAAACATTCACAGTGCTGGTGGTAAGTAAGTGAACCCTTATACTAATGACATCAACAAGCTGATTAGAATCAGGAGTTAATCAATGAAACAGGATTGGAGCGAGGTGTAGAGTTACTTTGACTTATAAAAGACACTCAAACTTTGTGAGTTTGTTATTCACAAGAAGCATCTGCTGACAGAGATCTCTGAAGACCTGTGATCAAGAATTGTTAATTTGCTTAAAACTGGAAAGGGTTACAAAGTCACACTTTCTACAAATGGAGATGATTTAGTACTGTGGCTACTCTCCCTAGAAGTGGGAGCCCCGCCAAGTTGACTCCAACGGCACAACGCAAAATTCTCAGAGAGGTAAAAAAGAACTCTAGAGTAACAGCTAAAGGCTTGAGGGAATCATTGAAACTGGATAACATCTCTGTTCATGAGTCTACCATACACAAATCATAGTACAGGCATGGGGTCCATAGCAGGACACCATGGAGAAAGCCACTGCTTTCCAAAAAAAACATCACTGCATGCCAGAAGTTTGCCAAAGAGTACCTTGACACCCCACAACGCTACTGGGGAAATGTCCTGTGAACTGACGAAACCAAGGTTGCATATGGCATACATGCATACCAACATGAAAACATCATCCCAACTGTGAAGAACAGTGGTCGGAGGACCATTATTTGAGGCTGCTTTACTGCTTCAGGGCCTGGACCACTTGCCATTATCGAGGAGAAAATAAATTCTATCAAGGAAGTTTATCAATTCTATCAAGGAAGTTTATCAAGGTATCCTACAGAATAATGTCAGGGTGTCCTGACTACCAGCTGAAGCTCAGTAGAGGTTGGGTGATGCAGCAGGATAATGACCCTAAACATCGAACTAAATCTACTACAGAATGGCTTTAAAAACCGAAATCTCTCTTTTGGAGTGGCCCAGTCAAAGTCCAGACCTGAACAGAGATGCTGTGGAATGACCTCAAGAGAGCTTTTCACACCAAACATCCTACAAATATGTCTGAGCTAACGCAGTTCTGTAAGGAAGAATGGTCAGAAATTTCTCCTGAACAGGTCTGATCAGCAGCTACCGGAAACGCTTGTTGAAGATCCAAGGTTTTTACTTAATTTTTCCACCAGCACTGTGAATGTTTAATGGATGTGTCCGAAATATTAGAATTGTTTGTGTGCTATTAGGTTAAGCACATTGTGTTTGTCTATACCTGGGACTTAGATGTAGATCAGATCACGTTTTATGGCCAATTAATGCAGAAAACCAGGTCATTTCAAAGGGTTCACATACTTTGTCTTGCCACTGTATATAGTAGCACATGTGTTGAGAGTATTAATAATAGTATTATAATCGTATTAATAATAATAAGAAGAAGAAACAGAAGAAATTAAATGCTAGAAATAGCAGCATCTATATATAGTGTAATAATAATAGTGTCAGGCTCATAGGACAGAGTGGAAAAACAGCTATGGGCTTTATTGACAAAGGAATCAAAGGGATGATCGAAAGAACAGACGAAAGTCGAAACGGTAAACGGAAAAACCTCGTCAAGAGCAAGGGAACAGGTTGGTGTCTATATACACACAGGTGATTACAAACAAGTGCATTCAATATTCGGGGGGTGGTGCTCAATAGGCTGCGTGAGGACACGTGATGGTGACATCATCCAGCGGGGGGTTAGGGTTAGTGTCTGGAGAGTGTGGACTACACTCTCCAGACACTAAGCCTAACCCTAACCTTAGATGAGCAACGTGACAAGTAGTAATAATAGCAATAACAATAAAAACACCACCACCACCAACAACAACAGTAATAATAATAATAATCATGGGGAACAAAGATAAAGCAGCGTCTCCAATTTTGTGTAGAAAAAACTCTTCATTAAAACAGCAGGCAGTGAGGGCATCTTACGCCGAGAGACACAATAAAACATTTCTGGGAACATGGTCACATGGTTTTGGGGAGCAGGAAAAGGGGGAGACTCAAGGCCCCCTTCAGCCTAATTCACTAGATTATATTGTTATTTTTGTGTGTAGGTATATTTTGTGTGTAGTTGGAGCCTAAACACACATGTACCTCTTTTCTTTAAAGACAAAATAGCTTCGTTTTGTGTTGGTTCAGCTCAGGCCGCTGCTGTTAGCTCAGAAGATGCAAGACTTCAGCAGAGAGGAATTGAACGCCTTTTCACCTCACTCACGTAAATTGCAACTGGGAATCCCGCAGCTTCTCCCACAGGGAACAAAGGCCTTTGCCTCAGCTTCACTTGAAAGCTCCAAACCACAGATTCCTTCTGACGTCAACGCAGCCCCAGCCGCTGTAAGAAAATCTAAGTCAAGTTTCTCTCTTGAGAGAGAGAGAGAAAGAGCACCGACAGAGAGACGCTTTCTTCCTTTAGACTGCTGTTCATTTTACATTCCCACAGCTTCACATCTGTGTGGCAGTTTAGCCAGTGGAATCTCTGGCACAACCACATCAGAGTCTTGCCCGACAGTTTTTGATTTCGACTTTGATTTTGAAAGTGAGGTGTCTAGGGTGTAGTAGGATCACGACTCTTAGTCCGAGGTCGTCTAGGGTCTTTAAGATTTAACATAAAGACAAGAGTGCATAAAATGATTTTGGCCAAGCGACCTCCGTCCCGCACGTAGGATACAGGACAGCTCTATGTTAACTGACTGACCTCCCCTTATATGCACCCACCTGTCAAAATTCCACCCAGATGCAACCCCCTTATCACCACAACGCATACCAAACCAGGGAGCGAACAGCAGAGGACCACAGGGTTGGAATAGAGGCCACCCTGGAAGAAAAGGTTTTGCTTGTGAAAATGTGTGTAGGCTGTATATAAACGCTTAATTTAAAGGAAAGTTTCACCCACTTAACTCCTGTCACACCTTTTCATCTTAAGTACAGAAGCCCATTGAGGCTTGTTTACACAGTTGTTTTACTGAACAGGTCTTTGTAAGTTTAAGAGCCCACATCACAGCACGGTTTTTTAAACAGTGAATGTTATGTTAGCAGTGGTGAAGTTTAAAATTGCTACGTTCTCTCCTCAGTCCGTACACCTAAAGTATGTCCCATTTTGAATTTACTGTTGTGAAAAGCACTGTGGCAGGATTATTACTTATGTTATTCTTTACTGGTCCTGCTAGGGAGGTTTGACATTCTGGATGTTAGGTGTCTTGTCAAAGACCATAAGCCAGTATGTCTAATCAGTCATGGGATTTGAACCCCCAGTCGTCCAGTTGCTTGTGTTTGTTTTGTTGGTCTTCACTTCAAATGCAATGTTTTTGGGAAAAATTAACAGAGCAGTCAAGTTTCAAGTCGTCAAGTTTATAGCTTGTAGTTTGTATAGCAGCTTTACAGAGTTTTGAAAACAGACAGTTACAACATATATCCCCCAGTGAGCAAGCCAGAGGCAACAGTGGCAAGAACAACTCCCTCAGACTGGAGGAAGAAACCTTGGGAGGAACCAGACTCACAAGAGGAGACCCATCCTCCTCTGGTCAAACAGTATTTACAGTTTAATAAACTAAACACCAAAGAAAAGAGTCTCTGTTTGAAATCTGGATAGCAAAGCTTTAGCACAGGTAGAGGCAGTGTATGACTGAGGCAGTCTCTGACTGAGGCAGTCTCTGACTGAGACAGTCTCTGACTGAAGCTTTATGTAAAGTGGGCGTGAGCTGAAACAGTCCCATCCTATCTCAATGCTGGTGCATCTGGTTGGCACAGTGATGTAACTGAGGGTGTAGCAGTTGACACAGATGGACAGGAGAGCTGGCTGGTGATGGTGGGGAGGAGGCCCTGATGGTCAGTCCTCCAACAGCGTTTAACAGACAGGAGGACAGTAATTACCTCAGGAGGAGTAAAGAGCAGAGAGATTGCTTTTTGGATATCGAGGTTAGGGTTAGGTATTGGTTTTGGTGTAGTGTAACTTGTGCTCACAAGTAATGTAAGACAAGTGTGTGTGTGTGTGTGTGTGTGTGTGTGTGTGTAAAACTGGATTCTCGATTACCATTCAGAGCTACAGGGCCAGCTTTGTCCTTGTAACCAAATGGTAGACAGATGTTACAAAAACATCTAGTTCAATCATCACGGTTATGGAAGTCATCAAGTCTTAGGGTATTTTAGAGAAATTGCAACCTGACAAGGGTCCCTTCTGACCCAGAGCATGATGGGGGGCCACTTCATTAAATACACATCCTCATGTTTTGCTGAACCCACTCGTTCTGATAACTGTTAGAGCCCAGTGGGGCCCAATTTAGTTCTTTTTTCATGCTATTGAGACATTTAACTCTAATCAATTGCAGCTGTTTCCTTTCTCTTTCTCATTTTCTTCTGTTTTTCATTTCTTTTTGGCCCATTCAAACAACAGAGGACACTGTTGAAAAAAAGACGAGAGCCTACTTGCTTGGACCCTAGACATAAGGGTCAATGTCATGTCTGAACAAGCAGAAAACAGTGGTTATTTAATTGTAATTCATTTCCAGTAGTGGACAGTCTCTCCTTGACATTTTCATGACACATCTAAATGCAGACTAAATACAGCTTACCTTCATTGTGTTTGCATTTATTGCATTATCCTTGTCTACAGCCATTTATTAACTGTCTAAAACCACCAGGGAACCTACGTGTGAAGCTTCTGAGCTTTTATATGCTATGTTGAACACAAAAATGTTGAAAAAAAGTCTAAATCATTGGAAAACTTTAGAGACAATCATTTCTTACAAGATCCTGCAAGCATCTGTCCGCCATTAATGTATCGAAAAACAGCTAGGAGTGCGTGTAGCCACTTTGTGTAATAACTTCCCGTAAAGGAGCTTTTATTGACATTAATCTCTTCACACGTTTAAGGACTCATTAAAGTAGCATTATGCAGGAACTGGTATGTTTTGCTCCTGGCACTCTTGGAAGAACAAATTTTACTTTTGCACCGCTGTTCTTTGCTGCACCCATTGTGGATCGCTCTTCCTTAGTTGTTGAAGAACTGTATAAGACAGGATGGAGATCGTCTGACCAAAATAGTTTTGGGCGCTCCTGTCTTTGTGTTAGATCCTGAATGACCTTGGATGAAGATTGGTGAACCTTCTTTGCCCTAGACACTTGACTTTCGAAATCCTTTTTGCTACTGTTTTCAATATCCTGTCAGGATGTGCCACGTTTCCAGCTCATGTCATTGTTTGTTAACCCTGAATGACCTTGGATGAAGATTGTGAACCTTCTTTGCCCTAGACACTTGACTTTCGAATTCCTTTTTGCTACTGTTTTCAATATCCTGTCAGGATGTGCCACATTTCCAGCTCATGTCATTGTTTGTTAAGCTATGATTTGCTTGTGCCTTTTTCTGTTTGCCATCTGTATGTTCCCCCTGTGTCTGTCTGGGTTTCATTCTACAGTCTAACCCTTATTAAAAAAAAGTATCTTATCCATTATCTTCCGCTTTATTCCACTAGCCGGGGTCACGGGGAGGCTGGAGTCAATCCCAGCATCATTGGGCGAAGGCGGGGTACACCACGGACAGTTCACCAGTCCATCACATTACGGGCAATTTTGAGTGACCGATCAACCTAATATGCATGTGTTTGAACCCAACCCAGATCATCTTACTGTGAGGCAACAGTGCTAACCACTACACCACCGTGTTAGATCTACTATGTACTAAACACAATTATATTCAAATATACTTCATTAATGCTGCATACAAGTATACGGAAAAGTCTAATTATATTTGGCCTTTACTTATACTTAGTTTTTTGGTCGAGATATTCTTAAGAAAAATATTGTTTCCCAGTTTAAAAAGGAATCCAGTACAAAATTTCTTTGGAAATTTGGTTTATAAACATTTATGAGAAATACATGTTCCTTACCTTGAGTGATCTAGTTCATTTTATGTGCAGTCCACTGATAAGTATACTTAAAGTAAAAGTAGTTAAAGATATATTATTAGTAGAAAACAAATACTTAAATTAAAGCCTAGTCATTCACTTCACAGTACAAAAGTCCTATATTTATAAGTAGTAAATATAGGTATTATGTTGATTTCACTTAAAGAAAACTTAATATATACTTTTAGTTAAACACTTCTAAACCAGTAAACTGAGAGTAAACAGTGCTTTCGTTAGCTAAAAAGTAGGATAGAGGTGATAAAGTTGGGAACCAAGGGTAGTTTTTTTGTGTGCTATCAGTATTCCTTTTTCAGACTAAAATAAGTGAGTCTGCTTTCAGTTTACTTTGTCTGAGTTTCATCCCACAGTCCAACCACCCTTACAAAGTAGTTTATTTAAGTGTACTATTAACTAAACATAAGTGAGTCTGCTTTCAGTGATGTACTAAACACAACTTGGCTAATACTGACCAGTATACAGAAAAGTCCAAGCATATATGACCTATACTTTTTACATAAGATATACTTATGAGAGGTATAATTCCCAGCCACAGCAACCAGAGTCCTTTCTGTTTGGCGTTTGTTTGTTCCCCCAGTGTCTGTCTGGATTTCAGTCTACATTCAAACCCTTATAAAAAAGTAGTTTATTCTAGTGTACTGTTGGTATATTTCTCTAAACTAAAAATAACCATGTCTGTTTTCAGTTTACTTTTTAGGTCCGTATCAGTGAAGTACTAAACACAATCATATTTAATACTGCATAGAAGTAAACAGAAAAGTTAAAATATATTTGACGTTTACTTCTATTGTATTAAATTTGGCATTTAATACAATATTTCTGTGGAAATTTTGATTTAGAAACATTTATAAGGAATGCAAATTTGTTCCTTACAAGTGAGCATGTCTAAGGGCAGCGTGATGGTGCAGTGGGTAAAAGTGCCACTTCCCAGCAAGAAGTGTCTGAGTTCCATTCCCAGCCAGTGAAGTGTATCTGTGTTGGTTTCCTCCCACAGTCTAAACACAAGCAGTCAGGAGTATTTAAGATGCTAAATAGCCTCTTTGGTGTGTATGCATGTCTGTGTAATAAGATTTTTTGAAGATGAATGAATAAACCAGTAAACTAAAACATATGCCTGTAAGTTTAATTTTAGAGTAGTTGCAGTACTAGTTCTGTACTCAAAGGTTACTGCTGTTACACTTAAAGTATACTTAAAATTTACTTTTGTAAACTAATAAATGGGCCAAATCAGTCCCAATACATGTTTACATAGTACACATACAAGTATACTAATATAGTACTTTGTACTACAGTACATAACGTTTGCTGCTTATACACATAAGTATACTTATGTAAGCTCTTCAGCCCATTCTGTTGGGAGATCGCAGTTGTCCGAATTTTAGGTAGCTCTGGACACACACACCGCACACATCCCTCACACACACGCACATCACCATGGCAACAGATGTCCCACAGCTGACAGTCATCAGCGCTAGCGGCAGCAGCTTGTTAGCGCTTCCTATTTAGCCTTCCTATTGTTTCTCTTACCCAGATACTGTTTGGTTCAGCACTTACCCGTCCGTGGTCTCTGGGCTGTCGCTAAAGGGTCTCTCCACAGGTCCAACCAGACTTAGCTTCTCCACAGCGGGGTCCTGTCTCACTCCCAGGTCCCAGGCACCTCCACCCGGCTGAGCCTTCCCATAGGCATCCCCGTGAAGGGAGGTTGGTGCACCATTGGACTACCGGACTCGTTCCCCATAGCAAGTTCGTTCCCCAGCTCTGGCCGGTCCACTATTGACTGTTTTTAGTTAGCGTGATCACTGGAATATCACCCTCAGTGAGGGTGCTCTCTGTTCGAGGCTGCCAAAGAGCATTTAACTGTCTCTTCGAACTGTCTCTCCTGGACTGGTTTCTCTCTCCCTTTTCTCCAGGACGCGAGGTGCTGCTCTGGTTCTTCCCGGCACCGCACTGTGACCCATTGGTGTTCCAGTCAAGCAGCTAACCGACATCAGCGGCCCTGTGAACCATCCAGCCTGCCCAAAAGGATCACCTCTCAGCCTGCTGCAGGCCCACTGCTCACTCCCCTCGGACTCCTGGCGCTAGTTGGACTCTTTTTGTTTACTTTTCACTGATCTGAGTAAATAAACCTTGCACATGTATCATATAACACCTCTTGAGTCTGAATCCTTACAACTTAAAACTTACTTTCATTAACGGCCAATTTAGTCCCAAGAAATATAGAAATAGTACTCTTACAAGTATACTACTAATACAATGATATTAGGATACTTAATCTGTACATTAGAAAATATACAACTTTTCTTCAGGTATGCCTTTTTGTAGGGGCTATGGCTGCTACAGATTACACTCACAGGTTTAGTTCCTTATATATGTAAATGGCGAGTGTTATCTGTAGATTCCATATGCTCAATTCTACAATGGAATCAGAATATGACACAACGCCTGGTATGTGCAGTGCATTGGTCAGCCCAAAAAGCCAGGTCAGGTAAAGCAGACAGTAGATTTTACAGTTTTTTGTGGAGAGGTCACAGATAAGAGAGAAATTAAGCCAGTAAAGGTGCGCAACACCCACGCCATTCCCAACCTTACCAGCATGCCTGCAAGGACAACATCAGAAGAGAAGGACCCATGTTGAGTTACAAGGTAGAGTAATATTACAGGATTACGTTATGGGGGGGTTGTCAAGACTTGTTCGATTACTGAGGGTGGGATGAATTTATTTCTATAAGGCTCTATGAGATAGGGATTACACAGATAAGGTTACAGCCTAAATCTTCCATCAGTAACACTGGCAGGGATGATCACTATGCTCTCATATTTACTCTTCCTCCAACAACACCTTGCTCGGTCCCCTTTGCAGCCTCTGCCGTGATGTCCACTCTGGGAACACTGAACTAGCTTCTCCTTACAGCTAGCTGAAGAATTATAGCTGTTAGTAGGTGTTGCGGTGCCACAGTTCTCGTAAGAGGTCTTCGAGATTCTGTTTAACCTACTATTAGTGTGGGTCCCCTGTTCAGTTTTGTCCCAAGTTCCTCTTCCAGTTCCCAGTCCTATGGCACGTCAAATCTTTTTTTGTTTCTGGCCTCTCTCTTAGGTGGCCCCTGGGGCGTGTTCATTTTCCAGAGTTGTGCTTTAATTGGGGGGTTCTGTTACGCCTTACCTGTTCTCCCAGTCTACGTCCTTTGTTTACATTCCCTCATCCTAGCCATGTACTAATGTTTTGGTCAAGTGCTCCTAAGTGTCTCCGCACCCCTAGCCTGCATCTCCTCCAATTGTTCCCAGGTGTTTTGTATTATCTTGGTTTGTATCGATTCCAAAAAAGACTCTCACGTATGTATCCGCCTCGACCCACGCGACAATATGGGGAGTGCAATATAAAGATATTGCTATACAGCAAAACAATTGCTCCTTTTATTGGCTTAACGGAAACGTGAGAAGCAATGATCTAATTTTTCATCGCCCTTTCATGTGACAGAGGGGGTGATTATGACACAACGGCCTCAGCTGCCAATGATAGCTACAGAGCAGCAGAGAAGCAACAAAGCAGGACCTTCAGAGAGCTCAGCCCACTTAAATTTTCCAACAAGGCCGCATGTGTCCCAAAATACAATGCAGCTCTGTTTGGTGTGTCTGACCCAAGAAATCTGAGTTATGGTACTGAATGGAATGCGACATAATTAGGAAACAGCTAAAACAAACACCTACTTTGGTGGCATCTCATTGACAAAATGAAAAATCATCAGTAAACTTACTTGAGTCCTGTGACACAAGTAAGTTCTATGTAATGCTGATAATAATCATGTATGTCACGAATGGACAATCATCCTGTTGTGTTATATCCTCTTATATTCCATTATAAAACAGTTTTTTAAGCAACTGTCATGTAAACATTTTAAGGGAACCCTAGCTGGTAACACTTGTGAGCCATAATATGGTGTAATGAATCTAAATTATTAAGACACTTTGTTAAAAAATAACAAAAAAGTAGCAGATTTATTTGATTTTCTGTAAAATCCTGCTGCACGCAGGTCGCCATTGTTGTAATTACTGATGGGCACAGCAGGTGGTGGCGTCAAATGGTTGCAGTAACCGGCTGCAGCGCTTGAGCACAGCTAGCTGGCTAAACATAGCTACTGTTCAGCCTTTGCAGTTTGAGCCAGAATGCAACATTTCTGACATCAGCAGCGACATCAAACACCACATTAGTCAAAATGATGACGAACAGGGAGGCGTGGAGGAGAGAGTGGACACAGTGCTGGAGTTGTTGTGGAAACTCGTCATCAGTGTTGTCTGTTAAAGGAGCTCCGCTTTCTAGCAGGAAACATTCATAGTCAGTCTACAACTAGATACACTGAAGTTTCTAGCTAGTTTCTCTAGCTAGTTTCTCTTAGCTTCAAAATTGGTTCATTAGTGAAGTAGTATGTTCACTACTAAAGCTGTACTTTCACCTTCAGGATCCGCAAACAAGGGAGAAGCAGCTGATGCTAACGCTAAATGTTATTGGCAGGACACCAGGAGAGAATCCAGTGCATGTTCACGTTCACGTTTCTTCGTGCGACTCTTGCTCCTTAATCTGGGGCTTTTGGACTTCCTGTGTGGGGAAACTGTGGCACTGCATTGCGTTTTAGTCTACGCTTAAAACCAACAGCCTCCGTCAAGTCTCTCTTCAGTGGTGGTCTACTAAACAACTCACAAACACAAACGCATCGAGACTGAAGTGGCGAGAGCAGAGCGGCGGGTCTTTCGGTAGCTGTGTTCGTCCACACGCTGCTTCACTAACTATTCTCCTTTTTAATCTTTGGGAAAGCTGTTTAGACTAATATCAGTCTTCCCACTGCCTTTCACTGGAAATAACATCCAATGGCAAGACAATGAGGTATAGGTTTTTTTAAGCTAGGTTAGCTAATTGACTCCTTCCAACCGCAGTCAGGTTTAACACACTGCAACCACTTGATGCCATCTACCCAGCAGGCACTGTGTGTCAGAAATAATGGTTGCGTCCACATGTTAAATATTTGTAATAAAAGCTAATTTATAAATAAATCTGCTGATTTTTAAATTTTTTGCAATATGTCTTAAAAATTTAAAGTCATTAAACCATGTTAAGGCTTACAATTGTTACCAGCCGGGGTTCCCTTTAAGTAATCACCAATCCAGCTTCCTCTCTTGGATCTAAATTAAAACTAATAGTGAAGTTTAATGGTCACATGCAATACATAGAATCATAGAATGTCTGTATTGCTGTCCTTGTTTCCTTTGGTCTCTCTGTCTCCCTTCCTGTAAGTCTGTTCGCACCGTCCCTGTTACTCC